>JANRGW010026220.1:0-16457 GCA_024733675.1 Psilopsiagon aymara | reverse complement strand
CTCCTCTGGACTTGTTCCAACAGTTCCATGTCCTTTTTCTGTTGAGGACACCAGAACTGCACACAATACTCCAAGTGGGGTCTCAGGAGAGCAGAGTAGATGGGCAGGATCACCTCCCTCGACCTGCTGGTCACACTCCTTTTGATGCAGCCCAGGATACAGTTGGCTGCTCTTTCCCTCATTTCTCCATTCATGTTAATACAGTGATCTCAGTTGTGCTTCATACAATCTTCACGCACTGAGAATTTTTTCTTCCTTTCTGAAGTTTCTTGAAGCTTAACTGGAATACTCTTTGACACAAACTTTGCATTTTGACATGAAGGGAGAAATACAGCAGGGAGAAATTTAATTTTTAATTCTAAAATCCGTTGTTACAAAATAGCTGATGTACACTAAGATTTGCATGAAGGCTTGGATACAGTGATTCAGATCAGCACCTAGATTGTGTGTTCATGGAAATAGTTCTTCCCTGGTAATTACAAAAGCTCCAAAATTTTGTTTTTTTTTTTTTTTTGTCTTTATTTTTATTTCAGCAGTTGGGATCTTGATATACGCCTGGGTTTTGACCTCTGTAAAGAGGAGAGAGAATTTTTGGAAAAAAGGAAGAAAATAGTTTCTGAAGCACTGAGGAAGACTCTTCACTTAAAAGAATCCCCTTCAAAAGATGAGGTATTAGTTGCTTGTTTGAGGACACTGTTACATCTAGTTAGCCTGGTACCTTGCTCTGTGATTTTTTGGGTGGTCTTATAAGGATGATTGCCTTTTTCGTTCTTACGTGTATATTGGATAGCATACGAGTAAATGTGTAGTGACAGACATACATAACACTTTCAGTACGTGACTGTCCCTGAGATGACACTGGTATGGTTTATATTTTTGTATTTGTATTTCAACTACAAAGTAGAAAAAGGAGCTCTGAAATGACTTGAAATGTGAACAGGAATAGATATTTTTTATCTCTTATTTTTGTAAGAGTGAGACTTCAGTGTGATTATTTCTTTAATTTATTGGCAATCCAAAAGTCTGTGGTTGTGACTGCTGTCTGCAGGTTCCAGTTGTAGCGGTGGTGGGGTCTGGAGGTGGCATGAGAGCACTGACATCATTCTATGGCAGTCTTGCTGGGCTTCAGCAGCTGGGCCTTTTGGATACTGCAGTATATCTGTGTGGGATTTCTGGCTCTACTTGGTAAGTGTTGATTCCAGAAACTTATACGTGAAAATGGTAGTGTTGATGTAAAGTAAGGCCAAAATTGCATTTATGCCATCTGTAAACAGAGAACACAGTTAAATATTTTATTAATTCTCACCTGTGAGTTCTAACAGGAGTCCTAAAGAGTCTAAGGGACTCATTATCAGTCCTAACTCATACAGCTGCTGACTGTATTTATGAATCTGCTGCTTTTGTAAGCCTGAAAGTTGATTATTAAAATGTGTTGCCTAAATAAAACTGCTGTATGTTTCCTCAGAGCCCTGAATTCAATAATTTTCCCCATTTCCCTGCTCTTGCCATGAAGATAGCTGAGGTGGTGCAAATCACTGAAAGCATGTTCACATGGACCACTGTGTCACCACCTTCCAAAATATTGTATGTGGCTGAATAAAGGCATAGCACTGGCTTGCCTTTGGTAGATTGGAGCAATGTGCTGAAGAGTTAGACATGGCTTAAAATTTTTCAGTAGCTCAGTTCCTGGGTTTTGAGATTAAATCACCCCTCATAATAAGCACGCATTGTTTTCATGAAATTATTTCACTGAGGAGTTGTGCAACCTGATAGTATAATCCTCCCTTTCAGAGCTTTGTGTGTTATATTAACTCCTGTGTACTTAGCATTCTTCCACTAACTTTGTGATTTTGGCCTGCCGCTTCTGATTCAGACACACTTTCAAACAAATGTGAGCATCTGTTTATGTGAATAGCCAATAGTCCAAACTAGTTTCTCCTTTAATTAGACCTGTGTTCTATTGCTGTATGTAGTAGCACCCTTGATGTCAGCCAGTCTCTCAGGCATGTTGCAGCCTGGAGTTAAATCACATTTATGAACTGGTTCATGTGTGCTAGCGTATGATACTTGGAACATCATACAGAGGTAGGTAAGCAATCAGGATGAAGTTGTCCTGAAGATTTCAGGGTTTTCAGCAGCTTTTAGAGTTCCAAGATCCATTATTATAGTCTCTTTTCTTTTAATGATGTTTTTACCTTTTAGCTAAACATCTTAAGTTTTTAGTTCAATTGCTGCAGCACTAATTATAAGTAGCTAAAACTGTTGTTTACATTGGGGTCATTATTACTGATGACATTAATATAAGCATTTTCAGGTGTTTATCAACACTGTATCAAGACCCTGAATGGTCTCAGAAAGACCTTCAAGATGCAATCAGGAGAGCCCAGGCTACAGTGTGCAACAGCAAAGCAGGGGCATTTTCCCCAGAACGACTGAAGTACTATTTCCAGGAGCTGAATGCAATGGAGATCAGTGGACGGAAAGTTTCCTTTACAGATTTGTGGGGCCTTATTGTGGAATATTTCCTACAACAGAAGGTAAAAGAGTTCAGGTTTGGATGTGTACTGCTGTTTGTTTTCCAGGAGGCCCAGTCATGGAAGGCCACCAAATTTGTCAGGCACAGTTTGCCATTAGTGAAGCCATGTAAGCTACAGCTTCAAATTAATTGAAGTATGGGTAGAGAATTAATCTGACTAAAGTCTGCTTCTCCATCCTTGCTTGTGACCAGGAAGATCCATCAAAGCTCTCTGATCAGCAAGAAGCAGTGAAATGGGCCCAGAACCCCTATCCTATCTATGCAGCTGTCAATGTGAGACCCAATATTAGCAGTGGTGACTTTGCAGGTATGAACATGGTAGATTCATTTCTGTTGGCTAATATCCATAAATTCGTTTCACCTATCCAGTTCCTTGGGTAGTGAGTAGCTGGCAACAAGAAATGTGCCTCAAGCAGAGCTGGTAGTGCAAGAGGCAACAGGATTCTGCTTGGCAGTGTTACCATCCTGATCACAAACGTCTTCGTCATGGCTTTAACAGAGAAATGAGATTCTGGCCACTCCAGCAGAGTTTAATCTCATGTTTGCCTAGACAGTGCCTGAAATTTTCAGGAGCTGAGAGGGGAGATTCTTAAAATACACAAGCCTGTGTCTGAATCAGTGAATTGAAGTAATTATGTGACCTGCTTTCTTTTATAGTCTCAGATAATCAGTTTGTGTAGGATTCAAGTAAAATGATGGATTCACCACCTTGTACCACGCATCATGAAAATTGTGGTATTTAGCAGCCTGCATTCTTACTGGTTGCACAGTTATGGTAAAAACTAAAGACAAGTTCTATTCGAGGTCACTTGAAACTTTAAAAATGATGCAACAAGTAAGGATAGATATAGTGAGACAGGAACACAAACACTTGTGTTCATCTGTGTACCATTGTGGGACTTTTTTGATTTGTTCTGCAGGAATCTGCATTTATGACAATGAATTTGATTTGTAAGTATTTGTGGAAAGCTCTCAAGCATAAGGGGGCACTTTGATAAGCAGACAGTGAAGTTTGACACAGTGGGTCAATTGAGTTTTCAAGGCAGTATTGTAGTAGTTTCTGAGAGATGGCAAGTAGTCTGAAGAAGGTCTAAAAAAAGTGAAGTAGCTTCCATTTGGGATGAAATAGGGAGTGATCAGAATGGTTTGAAGTGGGAGTAAAGTAGGTTATTTCCACAATAACAGTCAAGATGGAGCAAGATGCAACATCCTTTGATCCCCTGAAGCCAATAAGAAAGGAGAGTGCATTTAGTCAGTGACAGCCTGTACTAGAGTGTTTATTAATCCTGTGTAAGATAAAGTTTCACTGAGAGAAGCAGCAGGGAAATCCATAGTGAAGGTGAAAAGTGGAGGGAAACTCCTTTCTGTCTGTCTTCTATGAACAGATATCAAATGAGTATTTTTACCTATGTTTACTCTGAGGTGAGTAAATACCTGGTTGGCTTGTTCTTAGAATGGTGTGAGTTCACTCCCTATGAAGTTGGGTTTCGCAAATATGGAGCTTTTGTCCGAGCAGAGGACTTTGACAGTGAGTTCTTCATGGGACGGCTTGTCCAGAAACGTCCAGAACCTAGGATTTGCTTTCTACAAGGTACGATCTTACAGTAAGTAGTAAAATGGAGAGATGGAAATGAGCTTTTGGGACTCATCAACTTAAACCCATGCAGTTTCATCCCTTCCTAAAGAATTTGAAGAAGGGAAAAATGTCAGCCTTTCTCCTAAGGTGTAGATGTAGGTTCATAGTTTTGCAGTCTGATGTCCTGAGTCTGCAAGATGATTCCATGATGAGCTGCCTGTCAAAAACTGTCTGATTTAGGTCTTCTGATTTTCTTGCCATCTTTATCTTGCTTGCTGATAGAAGAGCTTTTCTCTTTGAGAAATTTTTGAATTATACTATTACATCAGAATTTGTCACATGATTAACTTGAAGGTTTAGACTCAAACATCACTTCTTAGAATAGTGGAGGTCAAATGAGAAGCGTCTTGCATACAAACGGCAGGCAAATTACAGGCGTTTTGGTTACACTGTAAAAAGCATTTTGGATATTAAACTCTTCTACATTTCTCCTGCAGGAATGTGGGGCAGTGCCTTTGCTGCAAGCTTAGATGATATCTGCCTGAAGGTGGTTGGTATAGGACTGGGCTTTCTGGATTCTTTCAAAGATGTTATCAAAGTTGTAGGTAAGAACATACATTAAAATAGCAGGATTTTTCAAAAGTTTCCTAGTTTTAGAATGATCACATAAATAATATGACTCAAAAGTGTGCTGTGTATAGTTTTCAAGATTAGCGTAAAGGATGGTTTCGGGCAAATCTCCTGTATATCCTTCCTTTTCACAGTAAGCAAAGAGAGCAGTTACAGTTTTTCAATACACTTTCTCTTCCTCCTTTTTTAAATTCTGTATCTGACTTTGACTGTAAGTTTGGGCTTGTTCTGGAAGCTGTCTTAAGCGCAATCATGAGAAGAGGCAGACTAGGGGCCGGACTGCTAAGCAGGAGGTGGAAAATGGGTTTTCAGTTCCCTCCTTGGCCTGATTTTTGTAATCTTGGTTAAGATGGTTGTATGTTTATGCATTGTTCTCTGTTTGTACAATGCTTTCCTAGCAATGAAAAGGAAGTTTATTAAGAGCTAAGAGTTGCTCAGGTGCATGTTATAGCCTTATAGTAGGTAGCAGGGGGAGAGGTTTTTTTTCCTTCTCTGCTTTTGCAGCCTTCGTTTTTTTCCTCCCACATTTTTGATTTTGCTACTGCAAATGCTACTGTGGGTATATGGCTGTTGTCTTATGAGACAGAAGTGGTTGTCACTTGGTAACAAGGGTTTCTTTGTGGTGGTTTGAAATTAGTATGAGCAATGAATTATGAATAATCCTATTCCCTTTAATCAGGGAAGGTAAATTAACCATCTATAGGATATGCAGCTCATTTAAATTTCATTACAATACTCTTTTATTAGAGGACAAATTCAGCCTTAGGACACCTGGTTAAATATTGTAGAGAAAAGTCTGATTGAAATGTTGGAGCTGGTCAAATACTTTGTATGAGTTCTGCATCCTTCTATGGCTTCTGCAGATGACTGCCGAAGATTCCATTTCCGTGATCCCACACGACTGAAGACTCGCTTGGTTATACCTGGGGGCCCCTTGTTACAAATCTTAGAGGATTTCTTCAAGTCCCGGGTCACATGTGGAGAAACCTTCAACTTCATGCAGGGATTGTATCTTCATAAAGATTATGTTAACGTCAATAAATTTGTGGCTTGGAGAGGTAAACAAGTCTGCATATATCTGGGATATAAACCAGTGTGTTGTTACTCTGGAACAGTTGATGTTACAGAACATAAGTGAGCTTTGTTCCACTGAAGTTGGGGAATTTACCTCTTCTTACACTGTAGCAAAGAATTTGATCCACTATAAATGTTCTCTCATGTAAGGCAAGATCATCATCAGACTTTACAGGTTGGACTAAAATGAACATGTATGTAGGAATGTCTTTTTATCTCTTACAGCCCCAGCATAAGCTTTGTTTGTTGCTTGTACCTAGAGGTGTATAATGAATCATTGTAGTTACTTGTGTTACTTGGAGTGTCTTCCAGGCACTCATCTGGATGCATTTCCGAACCAGCTGACCCCAATGGAAGAGAGCTTATATTTAGTAGATGGTGGCTTTTCTATCAACTCTCCCTTTCCTTTGGTACTTCAGCCAGAGAGGGATGTGGATGTTATCTTATCATTCAATTATTCCTGGGAAGCTCCATTTGAGGTGAGAGATGTAGCTGAGCATTATTACATGAAAATGAAAGCACAATCATATTCACAGTGACAACAGATGAGTTGATGTTGAATAGAAATAGTAATAAAAGAATGTATTAAAATAAATCTATGCTTTTGACTGTGAACGTCATGAGGAGATGGAAAGCGACAACTATAGTAAGATTCAAAGCTGTTTAGAAGCCTGAATTGTTACCTAAAATAGAGTATTTGTTTAGCTCATATAATCCTTGTTACTTAGATGTATGCTTCTAAAGGAAAAGTGGCAATCATTGATTTTCTTCATGTAAACAAATTATTTCCTGTATATACAAGTGTTTAAGTGCAGAAGAGTCAAGGTTGAGCATATTCAGAGTAACAAAACAGAAAAAGTTTCATTTGAAAACTGCTGATGTTTGATAGCAGTTCTCAGTTCTGTTCATTATTTTATTTATTTATTTTTTTAAATCAAAAGTCTCTCTTCCCTTGGAGATTGCTGGTATTGTATCAAAATCATTTTAGTTCTTTGACAACAGGTTTTAGAATTGACTCAGAAATACTGTGAGGAGCGGGAAATTCCTTTTCCAAAAATCAAATGGAGTGAGGAAGATGAAAAGAAGCCAAAAGAGTGTTACGTGTTTGTGGATGATGATAATCCAAAGGCTCCAATTGTGCTCCATTTCCCACTGGTGAATGACACCTTCCAGAAATACAAAGCTCCAGGTAAGGGAGATGTATATTAAAGAGGTTTTTTTGCAATCCTCTGGGCGTCCTGATGGGGAGAGTTCAGTGGGCTCAGTGTCTTCCCTTTCTTGTTAGTGTTAACCTGTAATTACAAAATTATTACTTTAAGACAGAATCACCCAGTGCTGGGCTTGATTATGGCTCAAGACTACTGTTCCTGTAATAGCAGCAAGCAAAAGTGTTTTTAGCAATTTATTTTCATGTTCATCTTTCAAGACTGGTATTTAAATTTAAGTGACAAAGTGCTAAAACCAGGAGTTATCATATTCTGAATGGCATATACTGTCCTCTGCAGGTCACTTATAAACTCGCAGTATTTAGTGTCTTTTATTTTAGTGTAGAACTGCACTTCCAGGAAGAACTGAGTTTCGTATATCCTGTTTTGAGCATGATACTCATGAATGCACTAAATAATTTATCACAATGGAAATATACTTTAGTCCTGGTTGAAGCAGAAGTGTCATAATACTTTATCTTCATCTTCCAAGTGGTTTGGATCCTGAAGGAGCAGGAGTCTCTAAGGAGGAGCTTTGGGAAAAAAGTTAAGGTTCACCAGAGTTATCTGTGCTATTCTCCTTGCAGAATCCAAGTAAAATGAGTCTACCACTGCTGGCTTTTTTGGAGTTTGTTGGTTGGTTTGTTTTTTTTTGGGGTTTTGTTTGTCTGGGTTTTTTTGTGTGTGGTTTCTTTGTTTATTTATTTATTTATGTATTTTCTTGCTGCAGGAGTTGAACGTGAGTCAGAAGAAGAGAAATCCTTTGGTGACTTCATTATTGAGTCAAAAGATTCTCCTTACCGTACACTAAATTTCACCTTTGAGCCATATCATTTCAACAGGTTAGTGGAAGTGAATCGCTACAATGTTCTGAACAGCAAGGACACTCTCTTCAAGGCCCTAAACTTGGCTCTGCAAAGGAGAAAGTTGAAGTAAGTCATCAATACATCAGATACGTGAGCAGCATCCATAGCTGAGGATACAGAAGGGCTGCAGTGCGTGAAAGCTGTGTGGTACAAGACAGAACATGGAAAACTAATAGCTGGAAACTGTCTTTTTGTGAATGGAGTAGCTCATGCGACACTGACAATTCATTCCAGATAACAGGTTCTCTTATGAAAACCTGAATGTACAATACAATGTGGATGTTGATTTGTTGTGTGGAGAAGAGCAGGGAATTGCCTAGCCCAGTACCTTGTCTTACGGCACCTTATGTCAGATGACTGGAGAGGTCTATTCAGATGGTTCAAGCATATGGAGAACGGTCTTCCAAACTCCACTGAGTGGAGCACCTCTTTCTGTCAAAGGTGCAGCAGTATTTGAGGGAACGCTGATTTCTCTTGTATCTTTATCTCACTTGCTCTTCAACCTTCGAGAATGTTTACAATTTACATCATCTGGCAAGGCGCTCCACAGATTGTATCTGTGCGCTGAGAGATGAAATGTGTCCTTTTGCTTTCAACCTGCTACTGGCTGATGCCCATGTACTTTCAGGACTGCAAAGTCATTAACTGCTTTCCATATTTGCTATTCATGCTTTCTAAGAGCTCTGTGGTATTTCCTTTATACCTTTCTCAAGGATTACAATGGTTTTTAGACTCACAGAAGTTCAGTATAGAGTACCTTACTTCAGTAACTGTTTGAGAAAATAATAGTTCCCTTTTATATATTTAATAATTAAAGACACATCATGGGATTGTATTGCTTCTTCCTACAGTTTATCACATTTGATGAAACTTGCTGTCTCATCTTTCTCTTTCTAAGAGGAACAAAGGCTCTTTTGAAGAGCCTGAATTAGATATTTTTTCCTTATACTGGGTATGCAGTTCAGCCCCACCTTTGTTCAAGGAATCTCTGTGTGTCTATATATATTTTGGAAACATCAATATTCAAGGTAAGCACACCTTGTGAATGTGAATGAGTAAAATAATGTCAGATGCTGCTGTACTGTGGGATGGAATTCACCTCACTTGGCAGAAAGCTCAGAGAAAAATACTGAATTATGCAGTTGAAAAATATCCAGTATGTAAAAGGGAAGCAAACAAACATGGTTTACTTTTGTGGCTTTACATTGAGCTGAATATATTGATTCTGTACTTGAAAACTGGAGACAGGAAATTTGTCTTCTGAAATGATGCAAAGGCTTACAAATGGGTATGATTCTTGGGTTTTTTTTTTTAAACGTGTTTCTCTTTCAGTAAATAATAGTTTTGCTAATGTGCTTGTCAAGATTTTTCTGATGGACACTTGTCTTGATATATTTTTCCTTATAATAAAAATTAAGCAAAAAAATCATTGTAATACTATACTGCATAGTTTCTTTCATAACACTAGGATGCATGACAGTGGAACTTTCCAAGTACCATCTCAGACTGGTGTTGCACAGCAGTAGATAGTCACCTCTTCATTGAGAAATCTGTCTTTGAGAAAGCATATCTCAAAACTGATATTTTAGATGCATTTCAAACAATGATTTCATCTTTGTGATTAAACCTGATATCTGGGCGGATGTAATCTTTATGTCCTTAGCACTTATCTACTTAAGCTGGAATAATAATGTTATCAATTTTCTTTATAATTGGTGCTTTGTAGGATTTGGCTGTCTGTTGTATTTGCTGAGTGACTTTTGTATATTTTTCCACATGACATATTCAGGTATTCTTGTCTCAGCTGCCCTTCACCCTGCCACCATGCCAGGCCTTTGACTGTTTGTTTGTAGTATGATGGGAATTTCCTTTGTCCCTCTGAGTGGTTCCTTTTTAATTTTTTCTTATGTGAATGAGTTGAATTGCATTTAATTTTGGTTTTATGTTTGTTTTACTCATTTCTTGGTTTTGAGGCCCTCTCTTAATTGGGGGTGCTTTGGCACTGTCGAGATACAGGTATTTGGATACCAGCATGTAGCTGGGAAATTGGAATGCTTTTTGCCAAAAACTCTTATCTATTCAGTTTTGCTAGACATGTACAATAGAATCTTTTAAGGCACAGCTTCTCCCTAAGTTCTTCCACATTTGTAGGGCTTCTCTATTAGAACAAGACATGGGGCCTTAATAGTTAATTTTAGTTTCCTACACTGTTGTGTTAGCAGCCACCTCATTTGAAACTCTTTGTTATGGTAGGAGAGTTGTCTACAAATCTTTACCCTCACTGTATGGCATAGGTTCTTCAGTCTTGTTAAATGCTTCTTGACATGTGGACGGAATGTGTCTCTTGTGCTGGCATTTAAATTCAAGCCTAGTTATTAAGGAGAAATCAGCCTGGCATCCCAAGTCAAAGGAACATTCAGGAGAAGTGGGAAGCAGATAAGGGAGCAGGATATTGTGATAAGAGGTAGCAGAGAGGGCAGACTGCTGGTGGCCTGCCATTGCGTGTGTTTAAGCTCTGTGAAGCAGATGTGTTAGTAAAAGGGCTCAGTGTCCTAGGTAAACTTTACCTGGAAAATGCTCGAATGGGGAAGGGAAAGCACTGTTCTTTGAAGGCTGCTGTGAGCCCGATGGTTGAAGATGTTTTTACATTTTCACGGAGAACTTATTTACAAGCCAAATTATGTTTATGTTGAACTTTACCTCTTTAAAGTGCTGTGCAAAATCTTTGCAGTATTATTAATTGTAGTAGATGAAAAATGTGTCTGGAATCACACCCAATAATCTTAAACTGAGGCAGAAGTGGTGCTATCTTTATTGCTTTTGACATGGCAAATATTACCTCAGAGTACTTTTAATCACTCATCTGTGCTCAGTTGCCAGGTGAGACACTTAACATCTCAAAAGGACAAAGACAAATATAGGAAGTGATGTCTAATCAGAACATGATATTGCTATGACATGGTTTTGATAAAAGCAATTAGATCCAGAGATGTTTGAGGTTGAAACATTTCCAGTGAAAAGAGGGAAATACTAGTAATGTTGAACAAAGTTCTGCTAAAGTCTCATGTAGAACAGTACATGCTGACTGGCCACCATTTGAGGAAAATGAACTTGTAACAGGTGCATGGATGAGGAAGTATGGGATAGAGAAAACCTGCCGTTTGAGAGGACTCCAGATAGCTCTAGGTTAATTTTCTTGTTAAAGCAACAGTTGAGGATGGACCTGTGTTCCTTGTGAAAGCAATCTAGAGCAGGGAGGTAAAGCTTGAAGGTGAGTGTTGGTGTGAGAACAAATAAGGAATAAGCTTAGGATGAGCATGAAAAGAATGTTTCAGAGTTTTGTGCCATCTGTGAAAGACTTGGGTAGGCTGACTTACTGGTGGACGTCTAAAGTAGAAGTTAATAAAATGATAAATGATTTGAACAAAGGTATGGCGAAGTTGTTAAGCTGTGTTCTGTTGTTGCACATAGTCTGTATTTGTGATGAGAACTCAATGGCTGGTGGGAAGAGAAATGCTGTTATCTCCCAAGATTCTATGTAAGAAAAGGGAGCCTGTATTGTTTTCTCCTTCAAATAAAAACTACTACAGGAGCTGAAGCAAGACACTATTGCCCAACAAGAATTTTCAGGGAAAAACTATTCTGTTGCTGTGAAAATGAAATGAAATGCCACCTTCAATGGCTACAGCTGTCCAGGGTCTCAAGAGGATGAGATGTTACCCAGATCAGTAAGCAAGATGTTTAACCACACCAGTTTCTTTGTAGACTTCCCTCTCAGCAGTGTATATATTTGGGGTTTTGGCTTTCACTGGGAGAGGTGGGATGTGAAACGAAATCAATGGAAGCCTGAGCATTGACTCACACATCTGCAGCTATCAGTGGCCTTTAGACACAGATCCCTCACACTGGATGTGATAATGATGTTTTACTTTAGGGCAAGTCTCTGCTTACCACAAGGTTTGATCAGGAATTCAGATAAGCATTTATGTCTCTACTTCAGCTGTGCTGTAACACCAGAAGTTCAGCAACCTTGTTGTTCATCCTTCATTTGACTACATGCTGCTATGACAAGCAGGATACTACAGCCTTTCTGGCAGCTTGAGGACAGTATTTGCTCTTCCTCCAGTCTCCTTCAGCTAAATCCTATTTAGGAATCATAGCCATGATCATTTAGTATGCATACTTGTCCAGCAGCACAGGACTAGTATATATACTTCTCACAGCCCTGAGAGAACCTATGCTGTGTGTGAAACATTTGGTGATGGTAGCCTCAGGAGTTCTGTTTTTACAGATTGGCTGGATGTGTTTTTTTGGTGAAAGCATTATGCTCTAAACGAAGGTGAGGAAACAGGCTACAACCTTTCCACCTACTAATACTCCAGGGCAGTTCCATTTTCCTTTCCACTCCATCTCTTGGAGATAAGATACTCTTGATGGCAACAGGTTGAGATGCGATAGGGACTAAGACACAGATGCAAGTCAGATGACGTCTGTGTCAGAAGTGAGACTTCACCAACAGATGGCCAGACCCAATGTAAAGACATGTTTGAGCCCTTACTGTCAGTCCCTGAGGTTATGAACTGTGTATTGAGGTGACCTATGTATGTCTGTGAAGGGAAGAAGAAATATCAGAGTCGGATGTGGATTTTTTCTTGGGAGAAAGGTGAGCGTGCCAAGTGCTGCTGTTTGTAGATTTAGTTATCCCCTAATATTTTGCAATTATGTTGGTGCTGCTAAGCTTGCTTGCTATCCAAAGGAATGTGATCATGTGTATCCCTGTGTTGCACCCTCCTAAGCCTAGAGGTATAATTAAGGCACTGCTATTAAGAGTTCTGGTTCTTGTTGTCTAACGAGGTTAGCACACCGCAAATATCTCTTTACCTATTCCAATATTTATATAGAATATATTTAGTAATTATCCTTCCACTTCTGACTCTCCTGGGTGAAACAGTGGCAGAGCTCAGTGAAGTTACTCAAAAGCATGAGGTTACTCTTCTCAAAAGAATGAGAACATTCTTTTATTGCATGAAGGAATATTGATAACTCTTTTCTCTGTGGGGCTATAGTTTTTGACTGCAGACTTCCCAAGTATCAAACTGGGAGGATGGGAAAAATCACATCAGTGGTATGAAATCTCACTTCCATTGATCCTTCATTTTCACAGCACAGATGGCCCCCACTCAGGTCATCACCATCGGTGATTGGCTGGTGATGGGTGACACTTTGTGCTGAAACTGGATGCTGGATTGTACAGCCTTTGCTGTCGCACTCTTTTGTGAGTTGTTTTGGGCTTTTTTGTATGTGTGTGAGAGCTGGTTGTTGGGTGGCTGACCATCACAGTTAAGTCTGCTTGGGTCTGCTAAGAGTTGTATAATGTCCTACAAACCAGGAACTGAGATGGGAATTCTGCAGTGACTATGATTCATGCCAAGGGTGTTGATGTATATATCTGGCTTGAGTTTACTTTAAGGGTAAACACGTAGAACTGCAAAGCTTGATTAACTAGGTGTGATAACTTGGAGGAGAATAAAAGCTGCCCATGAAATTGCAGAGGAAAATTCAAATAATTCTTTTCTCTTCAAGGGAAATGTCCTGCAATACCATGGGCAACTTAATTTTACCTGTGACCTTTAACTTTAAAACAAACAAAAAATGTCATTGCATGTACCAAATGGTGAGGAAATAATATCTTTATAAAAGGCTAATTATGGTTACTGGCCCTGCCAAACCTGACCACCACAAATGTTTCCTTCTGCTTTGTCTCAAGTGGAAATCAAAGTAGATTTCTGCAACATTGCTGTTAGCTGAACAAGTCTCTCTACCTTTGCAATACATCCTTTTCCATCTTCGGTGCTAAGTATTCCTATTGCTGAGTGGCTGTATGCATCTAAACTTAAATTGCAATCCATCCATTGTACAACTCTAGTGTTGTTATGCCCACATCAGAGTTAGTCTCGTTGCAAACATATCCATGATTTAAATGTAGAGTGTGGGATATATTTCCTTTAGCATTCCACTACCCAGGCAGTCAGTAACACTGTAGAGCAGTAGAACTCCCCTGCTCTTATTTTCCAGCTTACCAGGGATTTATTTGTTTTTTTTAATTGTTCTGCTGCTGGCAAATCAGGGTAGTTGAAAAGCAGAGCTGAAGACGGCAGAGCTTGGCTGGGGTGTGGCTTCAGAGTGAATGGGGTTGTACTTTAAAGTGCTTTGTCTGCAGAAGTTAGTCTGTGTTTTGTAATGAGGCGTTCTAGAAAATGACATCTGGACAGCTACATTCATTACTCCATTGTGAAACACAGCAAGTTTAAGCATGTTTTATCTGAATTTCAGCATGGCTTTTACTGTAGACCCATTACTGGAATCTGCATAATGATGCATATAATGCTTTAAGGAAAATATTACACCATAGGTTCATTTAAATTTTTTTTCAATAGCATTAAGGCAGTGTTGGGAAGAAATGAGGAAAAACAAGTAAAAAAATGTATTCTGTTTGAACTGATGCCGGAGAGCTGATACCTGGGGTTACGTGCAGAGGTCCCTGTCCTGTAGAGTTCACAGTACACATCAGGAAATGGAAGTCAGCTCCATTCAGTTAGCAGCTAATTCAGATTTTCTCTGTTTGCTGTCCATTTCCTATCTGACTGTCATTGACTATTTATTCTTTGGTCAGTTGTCTGGGGCAAAATCTCCTACCTCTGAGAATTCAAGAGAACCAAGTACCTGCTGCTGATTGAAACATAGTTATTCTGGAGGCATAATTGTGTTTTGCTTTCATAGATGTGTAGACTTCAAGGGGTGTGTTTTTAATGGCAGGAGGACTGCTTTGGTGTTTTGATTTTTGTATCTGCTTGGATCAGTACTCATTTAGCAGAAGCAGTGGGAAGTTAAAGTAACCTTTAGAAGATGCATTCTTTAGCAAATCGTGCGATTTTTAAGATATTCTTCATGATGCTGGAGAGATACGGAAATGCCGGGGCAATGACTATAGAAATAGCAGTAACACCTGTATTTTTTGTTTCCTACATTACTGTCTTACTGGAAATATACACAAGCAGAGTAAGAAGTCAAAAGTACGTATGGATACTGATCTTCTCTGAGTGGCACAGAAATGCATCTATCTGTCAACTGTACACTTGCCCTCTGCCTTTAACCTTAATATCTCTTTTTTTGCCCCTTGCTTTAGTGGCTGGGCAGAGAATAGATTGAAAGCAGCCCTGAAAAGAAGGACATGGGGTGTTGGTTGATGGGAGGCTCAACATGAGCCGTCAATGTGCACTTGAGCCCAGAAAACCAAACATATCCTTCACTGCATCAGAAGAGCTATGACAAGCAGGTCGAAGGAGGTGGTTTGCCCCGTCTACTCCACTCTCATGAGAACCCCTGCAGTCTTTCTTTCAGCTCTGGGGTCCGCAACACAAAGAGGGATGTGGACCTGTTGGAGCAAGTCCAGAGGAGGCCACAAAGGTTCTCAGAAGGCTGGAGCACCTCTCCTGTGAAGACAAGCTCAGTTTGTTCAGTCTGGAAGGAAAGGCTCAGGGTAGACCTTAGAGCAGCTTCCAGTACGTAAAGGGGGCTTGCAAGAAATCTGGAGAGGGACTTTTTACAAGGGCAAACTTGTGATCCCAACTGAATTTGAGTTCTTATTATCAAAGACAAGCCCTTTGAAGTCTGTGGAAATAGGTAGCTCTCTAGTATATCTCTGCAGTGCTCTGAAATACTGGTGAATCCACTGATTTTTATTATTTTCAGTCCAATGTTCATGAAATCACTTCATGATGTAAGTAATTCTAAGGCTCAAGCAAATGCTTGTTTCTGTGCGATCTTTTCCTACAGTCAGCCCTTAGGTGGCACTATTTCAGAGGAGGTTACAGCATCTGTGTATCTTGGCCGGAGCTTCCCTCTCCGCGCTATCCCAGAGATTCTGCTTTTTGTTTGGAGATCGGACACTTCTGCTTGTCCAGACCATCTAATTCAGATGCTCCTCCTGTGACAAACACTTATTCTCCTTCAGTTCTGTAGAGCTGAAGCATTTGCGGATCAAAAAGTGGAGGTTTACATCTCCCAAGAATTCTTTAAAAGTAAATAAAAGAATTGGTGAGATCTCACACTGTGACTTCATTAAGCAACTTCTGGTTGAGCTGGGGCTGAAGTGTGATAATCCTTTAACAAATGAAGAAAACAGCACTTTTGAAATTTGAGGAGTTTATCAGTGTAATGTATCACTCTAAATTACATAGAAAAGGTGGAATGTCATCATCTGTTATACTTGAGTTTAGCTGCTGTCCACAGTCAACTCACCACATTTTGTTGCAGTTATGTATCCTTTACTTCATCTATGTTTTGAAGTCGTTGCTGCTTTTTTTTAGGAGCAGGATGAACTCCATTGCCCATAGGCTGTTAACCCACTTGCACAATTGCATGCTTGATTGGTGGTGTAGATCCCATTTTAGAGCATCTAGTATGGGATCACCTTTCTCTTCTGAGTTAGTTTCGTGGTTTAGGCTGTAAATCAGCCATGCAGTTTGCTACATGGAGAATCGAAAGAATGCAACTCCCACAGGTTGAGA
>JANRGW010026219.1:0-25270 GCA_024733675.1 Psilopsiagon aymara | reverse complement strand
AACAAGTCCAGAGGAGGGCCATGAGGATGATCAAGGGACTGGAGCACCTCCCGTATGAAGATAGGATGAGAAAGTTGTGGCTGTTCAGGCTGGAGAGAAGGCTGCATGGAGACCTCAAAGCAGCCTTCTGGTATCTGAAGGGGGGGCTGTAGGGATGCTGGGGAGGAACTCTTCATTGGGGACTGTAGTGATAGGACAAGGGGTAATGGGTTCAGACTTAAACAGGGGAAGTTTAGATTGGATATAAGGAAGAAATCCTTTCCTGTAAGGATGGTGAGGCACTGGAATGGGTTGTCCAAAGAAGTTGTGAGTGTTCCATCGCTGGCAATGTTCAGGGCTGGGTTGGACATAGCCTTTTGTGGTGTGGAGGAATGGTTAACCAATAAAGGGCATATCGGCGTTAATGTTGCTGGCTGAGCAAGAGTTAGGTAGGCACTGGACACAGATATGTTGGAACGGCTGAGTTAGCAAGGACACTGTGCTGCTGGCATTTTGTCCAGTATGTGGCAGGAACAATAGTTAATTGTAAGTTGTGAAGGGTCGCATAGGTGCAGAAGGTCTGGGTAAGTCCATACAGAAAGTGGCTGAGAAAGATGTCAGGAAGGAACTGATAACTGTAACCTCGAAATGCAGCTGTGCTTTTAAGGGTAATATGAGTATAGTCTTTGTCTTAGTATAAGTATGGTCTTTTTATTGTAATCAATAATGTATCAATTAATAGGCCCACCTAGCCAATTAGGTACTGCTTAGTTGATACAGTTGCGAGATCTAACAAGTAAAGGGGGGTAACATAAGCATAGTCTGTATCAATCAGTAGCCTTCATGTATCAGTAGTCGCTTTATGTATCAACCAATATACATAGCCAGCCAATCATGTATTAGTTAGCATAACCTAAGAAGAAACAATGTAATCATAGATTGGAGAAGTTGAGGCAGAACTGACCTTTATAAACATAACCAATAATGAGCTTAGGTTTTGCAATACGTATTAGCTAATTAACAATCCTTTAAATTGTAAGATGTTGTCTAATAAAGAAGAAGCTTGCTGGTCACTCATATTGAGCGTGTCCAAGTTTCCCTCACCGCGTCAGAGTGCCATGGTTTAGTGTGAGGTGTCCCTGCCCATGGCAGGGGAGTTGGAACTGGATGGTCTTAAGGTCCTTTTCAACACTAACTATTCTATGATTCTATGGTTATATGTTTTTAAATTAGGTGGCTATAGTACTAGATACTGAAGATCCTCTTATTGCTCACCTGATTGGTTCAAGGTTTTAGAGATACTTCTGTAATCCTCATAATCATTAATGTATAATGGTGTGTAAGTATCTGTCTCTGACTTGTATAATCTTCTGTAGTAATGAGCTCATAAAGAACCAGATAGTACTTACAGGTGTTACAGAAACATATGACAAGTGAACAAGCAGTTGGCTTAAAACTTGACTGATGCTTGGGGTCATACAGACCAGCAATTGAACTCTGCAGGCTAACAGTGGATTTTTAAATTTCCTGTTTTTCTTTACAGCAAATTACTCATGCACATAACACAGTTTCTAACTTCAAGAGATTCCATGGCCGTGCATTTAATGATCCTTTTGTTCAGAAGGAAAAAGAGAAGTTGAGCTATGATTTGGTTCCTATGAAGAATGGTGGAGTTGGAGTAAAGGTAAATTTGCAGTCTATATTTTGGGGTTTTATAGCTAAATTTAAAAGTTCACTCTTCAGCACCTAGTCATGAAAATACAGGTTTCCTTTAATTACCCTAAAGGTTTTCTTTAACCTTTCTGTTAAAGAAGAGCTTTTGTATGAATAGACAGCTTCATCTTGAAATAGCAGATGTTAACTATCAAATTAAGGTTCATTTGCAAGTAATTGCTAAAATGTGAGCTTCCTTGTTGGCAAATTGCACATCCATCTCAAAACATCCCTGAAAAAACACTGCTAAGATAATTATGAGGTCGTATGGTTTTACTTCAGACTGTTAACCTTTCTGTCACTCTTGTGTGGAATGCATTGCAACAATCTAATTACACGGTTACAAATTCCTTGTAAAGTAGCAGGAACTCTGCTTTAGAATAATTGCTATAAATGAGTGACATAGCTGTCTTTATGGACTGCCTCGTATAAATTACTTGCAACAGATGTTCAAAACCAGTTTGTGCCACATTTCAGGTACAAATTGCTTTAGGTTTTAGGGAGTTTGCTGATACAGTATTAGCTTTTCTTGGGATAAATACAATTAAATAACAGCATATTTGTTTACAAGAGTATAGAAAAATACTGACAATAAAGTCTTGCTGGCATAACAGGCACTGCTGTTTCACTAATGAAGACCTTAGCTTAGGGCTGTGAATTTAGTTTGCTGCTTTTCTCCATACCTTGAACTGATGCCCCAAAACTTCAGTTATAGGTTAGGCCTAGGTAACAAATAGATTACAGAGAAGATGATACAGTTATTCCATTGACTGGATGGAGGAGTAGTCAAGCTTTACAAAAGAGGAGATGCTTTTTCATATGCTGTCTGTACTCTTGTGAAATTAACAGGTAAATTCAGACAGAAATGAATTTTTTCTTTTAATTAGTGTGTATAGGAGTCTTACTATATGAAAGCCAAATATTAGGAGACAGTGCTGCTTGGTATTTCTTTGTTCTCTGGCTATTTGGAGAACAACTTAGTGCTTTTCTATTCGGTAAGAAGTTTTAAGTAGCATTCAGTAATACTGGGATGCTTAGAGAACAATTTTTCTATTAAAACTGAAATGTTTGGGGCTTTTTTTCCCCTGGTTGGGCTGTTGTAAATAAAAAAGGCAAGTGCTATTTTCAAGAATCAGTTGTAACATTCCTTCACTTCAGCATTGCTGTTTATTCTGTTACGCACTAAAGCGGAGATACAGATTTCTTGGAAAGGGAGCAACAAATGATTTTTTTGCTGAGCTTCACCTTAAGCCTGTAGTTGTTTTACATGCATAGGTGAACTGTTGTGGTGCAATTCTTCCTTTCAGAGATTCTTCCCATATTTGAGCAGATGCATTAACGTGTCAGGAAAATAGCAAGAAATTCTTGACTTTTTGTGCAGTTGGCAGCTGTGTGAAAATAGATAGCTATTTTTGCTTCTTTGGAATAATGCTGTGTATCCATGTCTAGCTTTAGTCACAATTTAGACTTGTGCTACCTTTTAAATTGCTTCCTAGCCATTTCCTTTGTACATAGACTTGATATAGTTCTTAATGCTGTAAGTTTGAACGTGGAATTACTGCTTCTGTAGACTCTCAGCTGGGAAATTAAATCGGAAAGTGAAGCTCTGTAATGAAATAATTAAGCGTGTCATGGTTGATAGAGTATTAGCAGTGTATCAAACAGCATTAAACATAAGTAATTTTTCCTCCGGTTGAAATAATGTAATTATTTTACCTATTTCTTCTGTCCAGGTCATGTACATGGATGAAGAGCATATATTTAGTGTGGAACAGATTTCAGCTATGTTATTGACTAAATTAAAGGAGACAGCAGAGAGTAACCTGAAAAAGCCAGTAACAGACTGTGTTATTTCTGTAAGTAATTGTAGTGCACAGGAACTTTGTCTTTTAACTTCAGCTATTGAGCACATTTTGTTTCTATTCGTGTAGAGTGAAAAGGAACACTGCATAAGCACTTAGAAAGGGATTAATCCTAACTAGCTTTAGAGCTTTTGGCTTAAAGAAATCCCAGGGCCACTTCTGTATTCCAGACACTGACCCACTTCATTAACTTACTCTCTCAGAGACTTTTATACTTTCAGACCAAGAATGTTTCTGGGATCCAGGTACATACCCTTCTGCTGCAGTTTGTTTCCATGACTAAGCACACTAATTACTCATTAAAGATACCTTTGCTTATTGAAGTTTGCCCTCTGGCAGCTGAAAGCCTTAGTTGCTGTCCTGCTCTTAGTTTCTGTTCATCCTCTCAGTAAGTTAATTTGTTTTTCAATTTATGGCTGCACATAAGATTACTTCAGATACAGAACAGTCATTCCATTGCAAAGGCTGAGTATAAAATAACATCTGTCTCTGGATTCTCAATGGGTCTTTGAATAAGACTGTCACATGTTGCATCTAGAATGTTTAGTTCTGTTGTTAGAAAAGATTGTTCTCCTGTCAGGACCTGAGAAGTGTTTTCCAATGATGTAGATTTTGTCCCTGAGGACATCAAAGGTCACTTTCCAATTCCAATGCTAGAGATCTGTAGAAAATTTTCAACAACGTATTCCTCCCGTTTAATTCCATTCCAGCTTGGTTGAATAGAATATTTGAAGTCTCAATTCAGTACAGTAGTAGTTGCATGTCAAAAGTCTTGCAGTGATCAAGTGTCTTCCTTGAAGAGGAGAGATAGATATGATTTTAAAATAAGTACTTCCAAATAAACAGTGCAATGTATCATTTTCTGGAAATAACTTCCCATTCTTCCTTTCTTCAGGTTCCATCATTTTTCACAGATGCTGAAAGGAGGTCTCTTCTAGATGCAGCTCAGATTGTTGGATTAAATTGTCTTAGATTAATGAATGACATGACAGCAGGTAAGTAGGGTGAAATTACAGTTTTCTGCAAATGAAAGGTGTGATGGAGGGTGCATTTAGCTACTTTAAGAAACAGGACTAACTTGAAAGATCAGACATGAGATGAGCTTTCCAAAAGCTTGTTGCTCTTCTGTTCCTTTGGGGGGGGGGGAAGGTGCTTATGACCTTAGCAGTCCCTAAAGAGTACCTTTCCAACTGTTTTCTGTATTGAAGCACAAGTAACCCTTCACACCCAATTCAAAGATGACCTCTCTCAATACAAGCCAATTAGGGGTCTAGGCCTTGCAAAAAAGGGAATTTTGAACTTCCTTTTTGTTTGTCAGAACATATCAGGCTATCAGAAAAGCATTATAGCTCTTCCCCGTCCTCAGCACCAGCAGACTTTCTTTACTCTGTAGCCTGTAGCATTTCTGACTCTTTTTTTTCTTTACCTTGCAAGGCTAATGAGCGCCATCCAAGTTTCTTTAATATTTTAAATGTAGAAATCTTTGATTACATCTCTGGGGAAGGGGTCCTAAAGTACAGTAGGGCATAAAAGAAAAATATTTAGTTGTTTGTTTCTTAATGAAAGGCAAATTCTGCTGAGATTTGCCAAGTTCATTATTTTTTAGCTTGGAAACAAAGGCAGTGTGTTCAGTTTACTCAGAGATAAAAATGTTATGTGAAACAGACCAATATGCAATCTCAGTCAAATCTAGATCTCAAGGATATATTTTGTGAAATAGTTTTTATTTAACCACTTTTTAATGACTGCTTGTGGGAGGGATTAATGTGTGCTGTTACTGGGGTTTTACAGACCCCAAAGCATCCACACAGAATGAGTGCACCAACTGCAGGGTGACTTTGTTATATACCAGAATCTGTAAATCCTAAGTGTCTGATCAGTGGAAAACTTGGCTGTCCTTGTTCCACATGGTTTGGAACTAGTGCATTTGATGTGAGAGGGGGAGTTGGTGTCGCTGTGTCCTGAAGTGAGAGAATGTCAGTGTTGACCGTAAAGTGTTGCTTTTCAGAGCACGTATTCCCAGCCTTCCTTTTGACTGTAAGGCTCTAGCTCTCTGGCTTGATAATCTTGGTATCCTGGCTGATATCTTCATCTTGGCATTCTTTTGGTCATATGCAAATGTACATTCTTGCAGATTCTATCTCATGCCAAAATCTCAGCCTTTCCTATGTAACCTTGTAGCCAAGACTCTACAGTTTT
This sequence comes from Psilopsiagon aymara, assembly GCA_024733675.1. NCBI lineage: Eukaryota > Metazoa > Chordata > Aves > Psittaciformes > Psittacidae > Psilopsiagon > Psilopsiagon aymara. Next base: position 19,517 of record JANRGW010026219.1, on the reverse strand, counting down.
ATTTATCTTCAGTTACTGTGTCAGCTTCTTGCCTAGCTTTGACACTGCTATCCGTTCAGAATGAATGCCGCTACAAAGCTGTGTTCTGTCTTATGAGTTCTTCATCCTGTGTTTTCATGCCCCACTGGCTTCTGTTTTAATGCTTTTGATGCACTTAATGAACTCTCCGTCCCTGCTAATTCTGTATAGGCTGAGATTCTTGCCTTTTGTAACTTCTGCTGACCCCTTATACCATTTCCAAACAAAACCTTCATGCCTGGGAGGTACCCCTTGTAAATACGAAACTGAGTTTGCGTTTTGTTGTAAAGATGCTTTGGTTTTGATTACTATGCAAAGCAAAAAAAAGAATAAATTGCTTGTTAATAAACAGATCAGGTTTGTTGCTTATTTTTGTATGCTTTAACACTTGGAGAGCATACATGCGACTGAGGAAGTATGTTACACTTCCTAGATCCTGAAACATATTCATGGTGTAAAGGTTCCATGTAGGTAAGACCTTGAGTAGGTGTATGTCTGGATTTGTCTTATTGCTCTTGATCCTATAGCTTAATATTCACAGGGTTGTGATACCATGCAATTGGAGACTCACTAGAGATTGCATGGGTAATATGGCATTTTTCTTGCAGTGGCTCTGAATTATGGAATTTATAAACAAGACCTTCCAGCTCCTGAAGAGAAGCCACGAATAATTGTGTTTGTTGATATGGGGCATTCTGCATTTCAAGTATCAGCCTGTGCATTCAACAAGAGCAAACTAAAGGTAGTAAGATTAAGTGAAAATGAAAGGGTTTATCAGACATTACAATAAAATAGCCTGTAAAACTGCCTTGCTTGTAAAATTTGGAAACTATTTAATGCATGGGGAGTGGTAACAAGTCAAAAGGTGAAGATTTTTATCAGTATCCTTCATTTCATTATGATGGCTTCAAATGGAGGCTGTAAATTTTTTGCAACACGCCAATGTAGGATCTGCAATATAACTGCTATAATTTAGATTTATCTAAATAAATGTGTGTATGGATTAAAACTGGATGCTTAGGGTTGTCACCTAGTTACTTGGTCTTAGTTCCACTGTAAAAGTGAAAAGCAGTTACTGGCTGCTGTGGTTGATTGAAGTACTTAAGCCTGTGGACTGGAAGATATGCTGACTTGTCCCCAACCTTTTGTGAAACAAAGACTTGCTGATGTTGGAAGACTGAATTTGGTTTTTACTGAATATAAGGCTAAATAATTGTGTTCTTTCAAACCAGGTGCTTGGCACAGCATTTGACCCTTTCTTAGGTGGAAGAAACTTTGATGGAAAGCTGGTAGATTACTTCTGTGCAGAAATAAAATCGAAGTACAAACTGGATCCAAAAGCAAAAGTTCGAGCTCTTCTTCGTCTGTATCAGGAATGTGAGAAGCTGAAGAAACTAATGAGTTCAAATAGCACAGACATTCCCCTAAATATTGAGTGTTTCATGAATGATACTGATGTGTCTGGAAAAATGAACAGGTGAGTTCTGTACAAGACAGGTGCTTGCAGTGATGGCTGTGTTTCTTAAACAAATGTTTCTTTCCATGTTTGAAAGAAGCTCACTGTGCTAATTAAAATAAGCACAAGTGCTGAATAGCTGTGGCATTTTTGTGTGCTAGAATAAGTAAGGCTGCGAAATATAGTGTTCAGCTACCTGAGCAATGTTTCAGTGTAATAATACATGTATAAGGAGCTTGGATTCTTTCTGTAGGCTGATACATCCTTAAAACCATGGTTAGATGCATACAAATCAGACCCTGGGGGGCTGGCTGCCTATTTATGCCTCCTGAATGTTTTAAGTAACCTAAATCCCATAGTGCTCTTAAGATGGGAAAAATTGAAGCTCTGTTACTTTTTTCTGTTCTTTCTGTACTGCAGATACTGGCAGAGAAATGCAGGACAGTGGGCCAACTTGATTGTGGTCTGAGTGTAAATGAAGTCCGTGTGTGCATCACACGCAGTTACAGGCACAACTTAATTTATAGTCACTGTTAGCCTTTTACTGCCAAGAGAGTAGTGAAGGGATTTTTCTCCCAGGGTTCAGGGGAACAGCCTTTTCATTGTAAAGGAAGTACCAGTGTTTTCTGATTTCTTAACCTGTAATCTCTGCTGAGAGGCAAATATATGGCACCTTTTCAAAAAATACCTTTGTCTTACATAAGTACATTGATAGCAGCATAGGAAAATCTGAAGCAGCTGTTCATGGACTACCTTGTGTGTGGTTGTCACTTCAGTCTACTTGTAGGGGCTTAGCTTTAAGACTCTATGCAGTGTAGTTAATAATCCTGGTCAGCATCAGTTTGGAAACATGCCAGGCAATCTTAGTGGTGGGACAGGCATTCTTTGGTTAACTCTGATTCTTTCCGAAGGTCACAGTTTGAAGAATTGTGTGCTGACCTGCTGCAAAGGATAGAGATACCTCTGCTTTCATTAATGGAGCAAACACAACTGAAAGTGGAAGATATAACTGCTGTAGAGATTGTGGGAGGAGCAACCCGCATTCCTGCTGTCAAGGAGAGGATTGCTAAATTCTTTGGCAAGGATGTCAGCACAACACTGAATGCAGATGAGGCCATAGCTAGGGGCTGTGCTCTGCAGGTACAGTAGTGGCAACCCTTGATAAAAGTTAGGTTTATTGAGAGCACTTACGTGAAGACTTAGCCAAGTGGTTATGAGAAATGGCAGAAGTGGTCCCTTTTAAAGTACTCACAGGAACAGACGTGCTGGGTCTTTTTTGGGACTACGCTGATTAAAACATTCAGAGTACTCCTCTGTGGTGCAATACTTCACAGAAAGTGCTGATGCTGGGTGTATTCTGTAAGCAGTCCACTCTTTAAAAGAACTGGATCTAGGGATCTTTAATGAGAAAAATTTTAAGTTGCTGTTAAGCTGAGGGAAGATGTTTTTAATCAACAAACTGTATGAGAATTATCTGTGGGGAGCCCAAGACACTGCAAGTTTGTGGTTTTGGTATCCAACTTTCCATCTATGTGGAATAGACTTTTAATCTATCTCCCCCTTATTTTTACAGTCTCCAAGTGGTGAGCTGTATTTTACAAGCAATCTGCTCATTCTCCCTTCTTAATTTTCTCCTTTACTTACTCATTTACTTCCTGCTCTTCTCTGACTTGATTCTTTACTCCATGTCACTAATTGCTTTCCATCCCTATCAGCTAGTTGTCTCTAGGGAAAGAAGCAGGAGTCGTAAATGCCACTTCTTTTAGGACTAACTAATGCAGCACTTCTGTTCCTTCCAGTCCTGGTATTCATTTAGACTGCTACCTTTTTTTCACAAGTTAAGGTAAGAATAAGGCCAAAAGTCACAATAACCTGAAGAGCATAAAGACTTCTGCATGAGATTTCTGTTTTCTTAATCGTACTCCCTTGAAATGAAGCAATTTGCCCAGCTCCATTTTAGTAAAGTCAGCAGAGTTCGCTTGTTTGAAGATACCTAGCTATCTTGGGGGTGGGTAGTGTAAAGCACTTAACCAACGTTAATGCATATCTGTTTTTTGTTTAGTGTGCAATTCTTTCTCCAGCTTTTAAAGTGAGAGAATTCTCAGTGACAGATGCTACACCATTCCCTATATCTTTGCTGTGGAACACAGAAGCAGAGGACACTGAAGGGTAGGTAGCTCAAACTATGGTTCTATGAAGCTTTTGGCCTCATAATTCAAGGGTAAAGTTCTTGGTTGCATGTAAATTAGGATCTTGGCATTCTGATGATGAAAGTTCATAGACCGTGTAGTAGAGATTGTTGGCAGTCAAAAGGCATGTGTAAAGGCATGCACTGAAATTTTAGCCATAACTCTTTGTACGTTAAAAAATAAAGATTAAAAACCAAGTGATTGAACGAGCTGCCAACCAGTATTTTGTCTTGCATTTCCCATACCTGGTTATCAGGTTTTGGAATTTGAAATGAGCTAGAGTAACTACTGCTTCCTGATCCTACTTCACTTTCTGGCTTTTATACTCAAGGTGTTTCTAACACCTGTCTGGTTTTGTGTTTCAGTAGGAGCATAATACACTGCGAAAGTATTGTGAGCTTGCATGGATTCTATTTGGCTGGCTGAAAACAGACTCAAGGATTTAACTCTTAAGGTTTCATAAGAGAAATTTCTTGCAATTGCAGTGTCTTAAGACTCAGTCCTATCTGCTGTTAACTGTGCCATGCCTGTGGGATATGCAGCTGCTGTCTAGCATGTAAAGAGGTCTGAGTTCTAGAGGTCATCAGTTCTAGAGGGACCTGTTCATACCTGTCTCGTTCTTTGTAATAGGCCCTTTTATCTGTCTTCTGTGTAGAAGCAGAACCATATTGTTCTGCCACATGCTTCTGAGACTAACCTGGGAGATCACATTCTAGGTGAACCTCTTATTTTGTCACATTTAGGTTATTAGATGAGATCCTTCCATAGTTAAAGAGAGGAAACTTAGTTGGAAATTAGAATCAGACTGATATAGTAACGGACAGACCCTAGAGGAAGAACACAATAAAGCTGGTTGTCTTTCTGTCAAGTCAAGGAGCGAATAATAATGTGGTGTCAGGGTTTTTATCTGAGCTACTGGAAGTAAATGAGTATGGGATTAACATAGCTATAATTAGTCTTCTGAGATGAATTGAGGAAGGGTGCAAATTTTTATTTAAATTATGCTATTTCCAGCTCAGAGTAGTGTCTTTGCAGGAAACAGGTTTTGGAGGTCTCCTGATAGTCTGTCACTGAATTGCCGTCTAGATCTAAACTTGCTTTTGAGACTCAAAATTAGTGGAATAGGACAATTTCCCAGTACAGTACACAACAGTATTTTTTTTCTTTCCAGTACAGCAGTGAAGTATCCTTGGAATTGTTCAGACAGATAAATGTGCCAAAACATGTTTCTCTGAAGAGTTTTGACCCTAGAGTGAAGTTTTTCATATCGGATATTCTGCTAAAAGTGGTATTTCTCTTAATTATAGGGTTCATGAGGTCTTCAGCAGAAATCATGCCACGCCTTTCTCCAAGGTTCTTACGTTCTATAGGAAAGGTCCATTTGAGTTAGAAGCTTTTTATTCTGATCCTAATGGAGTGCCATATCCTGAATCAAAAATTGGTAAGTAATTGTCCTGGAAATAGCATTGTTTCATATTGTTTGGTGTTAAATCAGTCCTCTAATTGTGTGTTACAGTATGGTTACATGATTTATGTATTTATTTTTCTTGTGTCTTAAGGACTCTATTTTCAACTTTCCCACTCAATAGATAACTGAATTTGGACTTCATATGTTGTTTCAGTCCAGTAAAGAAATGAGGGAGAGCTGCAGCTGAATGCACAGTGCTAGAATGGGGCTATCACTATAAAACATAACTTTTAAACTTTTCTGCTTATCACTAAAGCAAGCTAGGAATGCTTGAAAAATCTCCTGCATGTGAAAAATTTGAACATGTCTGGAGTAACTATTGGATGCTTTTCTCTTAAACTTTCTGGGTTTAACTTAATGCTGAGTAAGTTTTAATCAAGACACCCCAAGTAGTGGCTGCTACAAGGCTGGAGTATTGATGTGAATCGTATAGGTAACATTTATAAGCAGCTCTTTCATCCTTTTTGACAAATTACAATATTGACCATCTTACAAAGAGTTTACGTTGTGGTTAGTTAAAAAAAGGTTGTGATTGTAAAGACAGGCCAATTAAATAATTGCTATTAAGTTCTAAGCATGCAATTAAATGTTGTATGTTTGCATGTAAAATTAAGATAAAGCTATTATTAATTATTAAGTGATTATTAGGTTCTGTTAGAAAGCTCAGCTTTTTATTTTTTAGAGTTGTAGAAGAAATGACAAATCTTGGTTAAGTATTTGACAATATGGCTGTCCTGTTGGTTAACAATGCACTTAAAATACAGTATCAGCAGAGTTGTGGTGTTAAGATTTATAGATATTCTTAAAATACATGGGAGGATATATATCTGAAAAACCTTTCACATCTGATTTACCAGTATTTCAGCAAGTGCCTAATGCACTGCAAAGTTAACAAAAGATATTATCCTAATAGGAGACATCAGTTACTTTCTCTGTTTCAAAGCAAATGATGTGGTTGTCTTGCTGAGAGTCACAAAGTTCAAAAATTATGTCTTTAGAAACCACCTGAGTATTCTGTAGTTAACAGGAGAAGACTTCCTGTCATGTTAACTCTTGCCATAAAGACTGATGGTGAGATGTGTGAGTGTTCGATTTATATGGTTTTAACAAACAAAAATCTTCTGTAAACTGGGAAGAACAGAACTAGAAATCATGTTAGTTTTGGCTTTCTTGCCCATTAACTTTTTGCACGGAACAGAACTGCTAGTAGTTCTGATGAGAATGCCAAAAAGGACAGGTCATAACTCCAGTATTGCTGGATTTGCAAAAGAAGGGGGAGGTTACATTCTTTAGTCTATAAAGTAAGCAGGTAAAAGCTTGTCTACTTGTGGCTTAGATCTATTGAGGGAATGTGTGTGAGCCTGTGTAATTCCAGCCTGTCGTGAGATCAGTGAACATGGACACAAGCATCGTAATCTCCAGGTCATTGTTTTGGTTGTTGGCATATAACCATGTAGTAGGCAGGAAAAATACCTGCTTTTAATGTGAAGAAGATCTGATTCTTCTTTTACTGTTAAAATAGCTGTCAGTCTGTTTCTTAGTTTCATAATACTTTCAAGTATTGTGAAATAATATGCATAATTGCATAATACTCATAGTACTTTCAAGTATTATGAGAGTTACAAAGCAATTACATTCTGCCCTAGAGTAAAAAGTAGTGGCAGACTTGCATGGATGTTAGAAGCTGCAAAGAGCACTTCTGGAAATACTCTGTGTTGGGCAATAACTTGTAGTAAAAAGACTTGCCACTTAACATTGGGAATGGACTAAATCTTTGTATAATTTTCTTTCATCCTGCTATAGCATCATAGACAACACAAGTAAGGGGGAGTGAGGTTTTTTTATTTACGCTGTATTGCTAGTGTCTTGAGAAACTACCCTGTAATAAAATTAACATTTTCCCTTTTGTAAGATAAAGTTTGATGACAAGTAGCGTAGTATTGGTTGCTCTTCCCTGCTGTCTTCCTTTTGGGGACCATGAGATTGGCACAGAGGCTTCATCAAATACTTAGAAAGTGTCCCCTATGAGAAAAGGATGTATTTTCCTGGCTCTATGATACTACATTTTTAATTCCATTGTGTGAATATTAATTCCTTTCTATTTAGGTAGGTATGTTATCCAGAATGTGGCAGCCCAGAAAGATGGAGAGAAGTCTAAAGTCAAAGTGAAAGTCCGTGTCAATACTCATGGCATTTTCAGTGTGTCCACTGCATCAATGGTAGAACCAGTTAAAAGCGAAGACAGTGAAGATGTCAGTGTTGAAACTGAAGTGGAATCTCAGGACCAGAGGCCTATTGAAAGCCTAAGTGATGTAAGTTGACCTGACTTACGTGTGAATGCTCTTCCAGATGAAAGCATGTTGTGCTGTTACGTAGTTTGGAAGAAAACCATCTTCTAAGGAGAAGTTAGCCTCTAAATTAGGTTAGTTTTGAGCTGTGCATAGTTTTCAGGAAATACAGTGTCTTCATAAAAACAAGAGGAAACTTGTGCTATCTTGAAACAGTGAACTTCAAAGTCAACTACTGGGCAAAGTGCTAAATAGCAGCAAATGGGTTGCTTGAGGGTGGGGTTGCTTGTAGCTGCTATAGCTATCAAGACTGTTCCAAATAGGAGAGCTTGGTTTGGATTATTAGTTATCCATGCTCTGTGTTAAAAGGATTTGTGTCCAATCCTTTGTAAGTTTTTTGAAGCTTCTTGTGAAAGGGAGAGCTGGATTGCCCCAACATTGGACACTTTCAAAGTTCAGGTAAACAGGGTGCTGGGACATCTAATCTAGGACATGCATTGCCTAGAAAGGTTGGACCAGATGATTCTTGAGGTCCTTTCCAATCTGGTATTCTAGGATTGCTCTCTACAGCATTGAAGGGAGGGGAACACTGGGGAATAATGCAGCATTGTTGTGTACTTGATGCTTTAGTAGTTTTCTGAGGGGGGGGAACTTAAAAAGCTATGACTCAATAAACTACAAGCTACTTTTTGTAAGAGAAAGTGGTAGCATGTGCACACACGCATGTAGGTATTATGCTGCCAAGCCTGGCATTCATGGCATTTTTAACAGGTCCTTCTTAACTTGCACCTAGTCCTTATCTCCGTTAGTTAAAGCGTGTGTGTTACTGCGTGTGCACAGAATGCTTTGTAGGGCACTTTGTACAGTATGCACATCAGAAGTTGAGTGCCCTATAATTTTTATTAAATACAAGTGCACATGCCTTCTACATCCTTTGTGCCTGGGCTTTCATTTCAGAAAAATATCCAGCAAGAGAACAGTGAGGCTGGAACACAGTCCCAGGTACAAACTGATGGTCAGCAAACGTCACAGTCTCCCCCTTCATCAGAACTTCCCTCTGAAGAAAACAAAATCCCAGATGTCAAGAAAGTGAGTGACCCTTTAACTCTGTTGAAAATGTTATGCTCTATAATGGTGGCTTTTAAAATAGTAACATATTCCAGGAAAAAATAAGCAACTTGGTGCTTGGAACCTTTTTGATTTCTGTACCTTTTCTATTGTGAAAAAATACTACATCTCAATGATTTTTGTACAGTTTGTGAAAGAATTCCTGCAAGAAGCCTTTCCCACTTCCCTGTCTTTATGCAACTAATTTGTTTGGGTTGCAAACCTTTCAGTTTGTTTAATGGCTGTTAAAGGCCAGGGTTATTAGGCCTGCTGAAGGAAGTTGGGATCAGGAATTAATGAATCTAAGAGGAAATGTGATACATGTGAAAACCAAAAACCTGCATGATATTGTTAGTAGCTTGCTCTTCTCATCTGTAGAAGATGAAAAATGTTTTAGGTTGAAATTTTACCACTGTCAGCATCACTAGCATAGTACTCAGCTATTGAAGCACACTTCTGGAAAACCTGCAGGTACACTGTATAGCTGAGAAACATCCTTCCTATAGCTCAGTATTTACTGTCTATGAAATAGACTGTAAGGAGAGTAGGATCGGAAGTGAAATTCTTTGGAAGTGCCTCGCAAGTGTGTTTTGAATATTCTGAAGGAACACAGAAGATCTCTGCATGTTCTTCCTGTGAATGTTTCTTCCATCAGTGCTGCTACATCAGAAAGAAGTCAGGGAGATTATCTTGTTTTTCTTCTCTCCAACTCAGACAAATGAGAAGAAAGGTGATCAGCCCCCAGAAGCTAAAAAACCCAAGATAAAAGTGAAGAATGTGGAACTGCCTATTGAAGCTAATTTGGTTTGGCAGTTAGGAAAAGATCTCCTCAATATGTATATTGAAACAGAGGTGAGTTGGAGTGTAGTTTAGACTCCTTTCTTGGTTGCGGTTATTAACCAGTCATCTGCTTCTGAAGGCAAGCTCTGATCTTTTACTGTCACCCTTGAGAGTTGAACGCAAATAATTTACAGTGAGCTAATATACAGTCTAACACAAAACTGATAAGCAATCAAAAGATTAAAGTGTGGTTTATAGCAATAGTATCAGAGCACTGATCCATGGCATGGCATGGCATCACAGATTGGTTCAAACTGTTGTGATTCAGAGAAGTGCAACCTGTTTCTTCAGATGAGTCCACTGCATAGTAATGAGAATACCAATAGTTGTGTCAGCCAAGGCCTTTTGGAGGTTACTGTGTTTATAAGAGCTGTGTACTGAAGAATGCCATTTGAACATAGTGTTTATTTTTAATTATTATTTTCTGTGGTTATACAGGGGAAGATGATTATGCAAGATAAACTGGAGAAAGAAAGAAATGATGCAAAGAATGCAGTGGAGGAATATGTGTATGAGTTCAGGGACAAGTTGTCTGGACCATATGAAAAGTTCGTTTGTGAAAAGGTATGTTATGGTTTCAGGAGCTTCTCTGGAAGTACTATTTCGTATTCCTTGTTCTAGCTTTCTTACAACCACCCTGGAAATAGCTGGAAACCATACTTATTTGGATGATGGCTGGGACCGATCCAGAATTAGTTTCAGGCTTAGCAGCCTGAAAATAAATCTTAGCCCTGAAAATAAATCTTGTTACAAATAGAGTAAAATATTGTTTCCAAATTAAGTTGGTGACTAGAAGGAGATACATGCTGTGTTGCTCTACCCGTAACCAAAGCCATGAATTAGAGCTGTATCCCAAGTACTGACCTAATCAAGGACTAAAGGCTGTAAACACTACCTGTGTTGTGGACATGTTTCTCAATTCAGAAGCTGTTGTGTTTGAAGTGACTTAATTATGCAAAAGCTGCAGTCAAAATGTAGTTTTTAAGTAGGAGGTTAAGAGTTAATGTGTACTTACCAGTGTCCTGTTATTGCAGGACAAACACAGTCAAATAGTATGTATTTTGATGCTTGACTTGTTAAATTATATTGATGCCTAGGATCTGCAGGGATTCTCTGCACTCCTAACGGAGACAGAAGGCTGGCTGTATGAAGAGGGTGAGGATGAAGCTAAGCAGGTGTACGTGGACAAATTAGAGGATTTAAAGGTAGGTCATTAGTATGTCAAAAATGCAAAATTTCCAAAACATTGCCCAAAACAACATTAGTGGCTGTTAATGAATCACATAACAGACAGGAATTGCCTTTTCTAGAAATTAGGTACTCCAATTGAAATGCGCTATCAGGAAGCAGAGGAACGACCAAAGCTATTAGAAGAATTGGGACACAGGCTCCAGTATTATGCTACAATTGCTGGGGAATTCAGGAAAAAAGTAAGTGGCCTTAAAGTATCTTTCTTTTTACCACATAGTTTCACTGAGGCTCACCAGCTGGCAGAGTACGCCTCTCAGATGAGCTGTAATCTACTTTTATATAGGTCACAAATTTAACATGGCAAATGCTTCCTAGTACTCAAAAATCTTGCACAGTGTGTCGTATCTTCAGTTGCTTGATACTTCTGGATGTTTTCAGGCTAAAAATGACATAAACAGCAAGGGTTAGACTGTGATTCTTGACCTAATAAAAGCTAGTTGACTTTTTTGTAAGTGTGCTCCTCTTCCCATTTCTTTCAGGAACAAGGTTTGTGCCATGGTGAAGAAGCATTAGTGTAGCAGCTGCTCAGAATAAACTAAAATATCCAATTTTATTATATGTGGGTTTTGTCTGGTTTTGTTTTGGGTTGTTTGTGGGGATTTTTGGAATTGGTATGTGAAGATTATTTTCTGGATAGGATTCCTGCCTTTAAAAATTTACCCCGTGGGTTTCAATTTAATGAACTTTAATAAGGCAGCTCAAAAAATTCAAGGCAGTTCATTTTGAGATTGAGACTTGCATCAGAAACAAGTATGTCCTCACAGGTCACAAAATTAAGTGGAGGCATTCAGTATTGAAGTCCTGAAATTCGCTATTACGTAGTCTTTAAATAAATAGCATCATGGAAAATGATCTATTTAAGACTTGAATCCATATTTAGCATTCTGAACTGAAATCATAGGCTGTGTTGCTGGGTAGGTTCTTCTCTTGATACCAGTTAATTATGTAACTGGAATTGTAGGGAATGCTCCTAGAGATGAACAACTCTATTTGACTTCTGTATACAGCAGGCTATCTTCAGCCCATGTAAGACTCTAGGAGGGAAGGGATGTTTTTGTATTAGGTCTAAGAACTTTATCTTCCAGTTCCCTATATGAACTACGTTTCTTGCTTGATTATTGGGCAAAGGAAGCTTTATTTTGACATGTGTATTTCTTGAGATCCGGCTTGATGACAACTTCTGTTTATTTTAAGAATAAGTAAAGAATATAAGGTGTAAATAACTGGGGTAGTCTTGTTGGCATAAATGAATGACAAAATTTCACTTAACTAATACAGAACATTTGTATTTGGGCAGGATGAGAAATACATCCATATCGATGAAATGGAAATGATGAAAGTGGAGAAGTGTGTTGGCGAAGTCGTAGAGTGGATGAATAATGCTGTTAGTGCACAGGCGAAGAAGAGCTTAGATCAGGATCCAGCTGTGCATTCAAGTGAAATAAAGGCAAAGCTACAGGTAAGTACCACAGACCACTTTTAGAGGCTAGTGCAAAAGCTAGGCTAATAGCCGTACATCTCCCTCAGTTTCATCTTAACTGCTCTAGTGTTCCTAAAAGGTGGTTAGTATAGGCAGAAAGATCTGGTAGAAAGCAGAGGAACTGCACTGTAAACTACACAAATCTATGGAGCTTTATTGGCACTTTGCATCTTTCAGTCACCTTAAAAACATGGGTTGTTTTCAGTGTTACTGGTAGGCACAAATAGTCTTGAAAAAAACCCATGTGAAACCCGAAATAGTGGGTTGAAGAACTTTGCCCACAGATCTTCAGAAAGTATACCAGTTGATATATTTCAGGGTACAGTAACTACTTAACAGTTTGGACTTGGGAAACATACAGAAGCACATTTCAAAGTCTTTTGGGCACAGGACTCTCCATAGTAGCGAAGCTGATGAGTTCTTTAACATGTATTCTGACCATATCTTTTCCCTTTCTTTTAGGAATTAAACAATGTCTGTGAGACAATTGTGACACAACCAAAACCAAAAGTTGACTCTCCTAAGGAGGAAAACCCATTAAATGACCGGGGTGATTATAAAACTGAAGACATGGGAGAAGATGACAAAAGTTCTGAAATGCCGCAACAAAATGGTGAATGTCACCCAAGTGATCAAAACCCCATTAGCATGGACTTGGACTAAACCACTGCCCTTGTAGCAAGTTATTTCATCCAATGACAGAAGATACTTTTGCTGTCGTATGTGATGGGGGGGTGGAATGCATTGTTTGGGGGACTATTTATATTTTTCTTTCTTAAGACTTGTCTGGGATATGTTGTGTTAAGGGAGGAAGAATAGTAATAGTGTTGGTCATGACTATCCTAAAAGGAAAATTGCCTTGGTAACTTTCAGATTCCTGTGGAATTGTGAGTTCATACTAAGCTTCTGTGCAGTATTTAACCATTTGCATCACTAAAGATGAAAAGAAGCCCTTTCTCTGACATACACTTCCTTCGAAAGGTTGTAATCAAAACCTTCGTAGGCATTTGTAGATGCCAAGGTAGTTTTCTTTCATCTGGTCATCTAATTGGGCATGTCAATAAAAAGCCAGTGGCTGTCCCGTTCATAAGGACTTTCCAGAAGAAATCCCATGTTCTAAGGTTTTTGATCATTGCAGTTCAAAGCACTTACCAGATAATAAGATGGTGAAATGTGTTAGTAGCATGCAGAAACGCTTACATTTCATCTCTTGCTAAAAAAATACATTTTTTCATGTGGGGTACATAAAATGAAGGAAATGCTAATTCTGTTAGTGTTATTGTGAAGCTTTTTAATGAGCTTTAAAATAAAGTTCATTTTACTGGTATCTCATGACGTGTTGGGGTAATTAATTTTCAGACTTTTGGTGGAAGTGTTGCCCTTCTTGCAGCTTTCTATGGGGTTTTTGTTCTATGCATGTGAGTTCTAAAAAGGCTTAAAACTATCTCACTTAGCTCACAACAGTTATGCAGGGAATTGAAAGTAACTCAGCTGTTTAACAAGTTGTGCCTCTTTTTTGTACAAACCTGAATGAATCTGGAAGCTTCACAGATGTTAAGGCATAGGATGAAATTTGTAGCATACAACCCTTTATCTTGGAGACAATAATCTCTGCAGTTCAGAATAAGATGTTAAAATCTGATTGAATACTTAGGCCATGCTCTGCTGCCTTTTGTTATTACAGGCTGAACTGAAATGGTAAATGAGACTTCAGCCCATTCTTCTGAGGGAGTGGCTCTGGTTAGACCTTCCTTAAAGTTCTGAAAATCAGGAATTCCTTTCAACTAAATCTCTCTCTGTGAGAGAAGCTTATTTTTACTTATTTTTACAGATTGCTTGTATCCTCTGCTTTAGACACCAAATTACACCAGGGGATTGGATGCCTGAAGTACTGAGGGGAAGGATTTTTCTTGGGAAGCATATTTCAAAGGGTATACTGATAATGGAGTGTAGACCCAATGTATAATAAGCATGTAACACCAGATGCTGGAAGATCTGTTTCACTAGAGGCAAAGGTTTATGGTTGGTTGGTTGGTCTTTGTTTCTAACTGTTAGTGTGGCATCAGCAGTATTTTGTCTGCAACAAAAAAAAACAAAAGGAAAAAAGAGAAATTAGTCCTACCTGAGCTGTTGAAGAGGGGAGTACAGGGCGGGAGACTGGTGCTTTCTAGGGACAGCTAATCTTACTTGTAACAAGTATTTTTCTTCTAATTGGTGTTTTTAGCAGTATGTTAAGTCTTCTCACAGCCAGGGCAGGAGCAATACTACAGTGTGCATGGCTTTCCAAAGTAGTGCCCAATTTTCTGTATTGGTATGAACAGCTGGATTATCAAAATGTAGGTCCTGCTACTGCTTGTTCTTTACCTCTGCTGATTTGTCAGACAGTTGTGTACAGTCAGCAACACCAAGAATACTTTGATTGTTCCTCATACTTTTCCTAGAGCTAAGGCATAGGAAGTCCAACCAGACTTCAAAACCATGTTTGCTGTGTAGAAGAGTTTTAGTACTGATAGAGGGGCAGCATCAAAGTTTAATTTTTTTTACAAGCTACTACTTGCTTAGATGATTGCTGAAACGGAAATCATGGTTCTAGCACCATGAAATATCTGAACTTGCATTGCAAAATCAGTGGGATGCCGTAGCAGGAAACTTAGCCTGATCAGAGGGAAACTCTGTACAGACATTTAAAGTAGAACTCTATCAGAACATCGAGTTCTGGATCTACAAAAGGAAGCTTTGCTGGCCTTGGAGTGATGGATTGTGTTCAGTTACCTCCCTAGAAGGTACTGCTCTAATTTTCCTCTAATGAACTTGCATAAAAGAAGTCTGTACTGAGAGCAGACAGATTTTCTTTTTGTCTGTTCTTTTTTTTTGCCTTTCCCAGGTTTTGGAACATTAACTATTTTCATGGCAGCTAATGGTGTGGCAAATGATAGATCCCTTATGATTAGATGGCTTACTTAAATTCTTACAGTGCTTGGATCTGGGGGGAAGAAATGAAAGCAGAAATCAGGGACTCAGCTTTTCTTCCTCTGTCCTCCCCCATTGTATCAAATTTTTGGCTTTCTAATTTACCTTTTATCCCATGCATGTGAAAATTATGTGTGTTTTCACTTTGATCCCAGTGTCAGCACAGGGAGGTGAGAGTATGTTCAGGATAGCAGCTTCCTTCATGCTGCCTCAGACCAGAAGAGCACTCAGCAGTGCCAGACGTGGATTACTGGCCCATTCAACCTTACTGTTACGGGTGTGAAGTGGCCTTACTGTGCTACTGGCTAAATGTTGTACCAAGGTTTGAATCTTCCCTTTAAAACAACCTTTTGAAATACTCTGGCGGAGTGTTTTGGATAGTGTTTTCTAAGTCATTGCATTTACTTACAATGCGTTTCTCTGAAATTCCCAATTTTACTTAAGTTTTTTACGACTTGATTTCTATAGTGGCATTACTAATAGGGAGAATCTCATCAGTATTCAATGTATTTTTTGTTTCTGAGGCATGGCTTTCTTGAGCTGTGTTCCAAGGTTCTTTGGACTCTGGTTCTTTCAAAGATCCCAGAAAAATGTCTAATAAATACAAATGGCATTCTCTTATTGAGATACAAGGCTTTCAAATCCCTACTAAAAATGTTTATGATCATGTGAGAGGAAAAGGCTCAAAAGGCACTTACTCAGACTGCCTTGTTGGGTAATTATTATTCGTAGTTACATATATGTAGTCCTTAACTGCCATTATCTTCCCAACATAAGACTTGTGAATTAACTCTGGCTTTAAAATAAAGCTTATAAGCTCACAAACACATAGAAAATTACCTGAAATTCTTCTGGTTTTTTTTTTTTTTTTCCCTGTAATTCTGAATCTTGGATGATTTTAAGTTACCTCGAATACCTAAGACTTACCAGGACTGTGGTACGCTACTTTGCCATTATGGATTTTTTTTAAAGGTTCAGTGGAACTAAACATTGAAATGATGTACAGTCTGAGAAATTACTTTTTAAATCAAATTTTTAAGTATTTTAAACCACTGAATGATTAGAGCTATGACAGGATAAGGACAAAATAATCTGAAAGGTCATATCTTAAAGTTATCTACTGTATAACCTCTCATGAAGGTTTGATCAAAAATGTTTCAATGGCCTGTCAGTGCATAAACTGACTGATTGAAGTTCAAATTATGCATTTTAACACTTGGGCATCTTGTCCCTCAGTGAAATTTTACTTTAATTATGTACTGCTTCTCCTATTTTTGCAGTAGGTTTTACCTTTACCTTCATTGGTGTATGTGATGAAAATGCTGGAGCCAAAATAAGATAATCTTTCTGTATATAATATGCAGTCTGATAAATCAATTTATCAGACTGTAGTCTTAATAGAGTGAGGAGTCCCTGCCCATGGTGGGGGACTGAAACTAGATGAGCTTAAGGTCCTTTCCAACCCAAACCATTCTATGATAATGTATCTCATGCTGAATTTCATCCTTTGGCTCCTTGGTCTGTTGCAGGAAAGGCAAAGACTTGCCTGAAGTGCACTATCTTGTTTCCATCGCTTGTTTTGCTGGAGAAGGCAAAGGAGGGGCATGGAGAGGCCTTGCTCATTACACAAGAAAAGCTGCTGTGTGTGCACAGACCTCAGACATGGGCTTCTCCCAAGCTTTGGGTTGCTTGAGTTTGTGGCTTTCAGGACAGAAGTCCCTTTTCCTAGAGCTTGGTGTATGGGCAGGCTCTGTGGGTCTGTCAGTACTTCCTAGGGAGGATAAAAGTGTGTCCAGAAGGCACAAGGGGAAACATCCCAAGGCTCAGCCTGGCCAACAGTCCTGGGGGAAGGTGGCTGTGTGAAGAGGTGCACAAGGAGGACTTGCCTCAAAGCCCAGGGTAAGCTGGTAGGATGTCTTCAGTTAGCTACTAGGCTGAAGGAGAACAGAAGGTGAGATTGCAATATACGCATAATGGAAAGCTCAAGCTGAGAGAAGCATTGCTGTTTTGAGCAAGCTATAGAGGAAGGAGGGGCTTCTGGAGCATTGCTGAGTGCTCTTTGGCTCCTGGTTCTTCGTTCATGTGGATGAAGAGAGCTAGTAGCCCTGATTCTGTAGATGAAGATACTGGGCTGCCAGTGACACCTATATGGATCCTGCTTGAGAGAATGGGGAGGAGAGGGATCCACCAAAGAAAGATTTAGAAAGGGAATTGAGAGATCAGACTAATAGTGTCCTCTGACCAAGGAGCTGTGACTGCATGTATGGTACCTGTGCACAGTGCTGATGCTTGTTTCGAGAACTGAGGCTGCAGGGAGGATCAGACACACCCAATGGATGCTGAACTACAAATGGCACCATAGAATTAACACTTCCTGTGATTCAAGAAGGGACCACTGTTAGTGACCTCTGGACAATGTGGAGGACAGAGCTGAGGTTTACTGTGCTGCCAGGGGCATGGTAATTTAGTAGCCTAATCACATTGTTTTCCACATAATGAAAAGCAGCTAGTTGTAGGCCTGTGTACTTTGTGGCTATTTCCACAGCCCAAACAGAGCCACGTAAGATCATACTTACACTCCAACTGTGTTCATGTGTTATTTGTACGTGTCTGCAGCAAAATAAAGAATGAATCTGTAACATCACATAACTTTCTGTAACATCACATAACTTTCACAATAATACACAGATAGAGGACCATAGAGATGAACATGTCACTGAATCACATTGCAAAGAGGCTACACTTTGTTTAGGGCCAAGCAGAAAGCAGAACAAATGAAAACTAAGTTCCTCAGTAATGCTGTTTCAATACAACAAAATGTTAAAATAGTTCTCATGCAGAGCGTGAAACAGACCCATGTGGGTAAATAGCTCCTACAAAACTGCACAAATGTGAGTGCTGCAGGATGCTATGCCAAAGTCCTTGCTGAGATTTTGCTCAGCCATTACCTCCTACTGAATTCAAAGTAGGTTTGTTAGCATTTAGCCAATGGGCCATTAAATTGCTTTACTTGAAATGCTACACAGGAGCAAACTTAGCAGTGCTGAAAACAAGCTGCTGCAATAGCAAGGACAGATTTATGAGAACTTGCAAGAGGAGAAAAGAGCTTAACATGGGGTAGGAGAGGGGATTTTGTTTTGTTTGGTCTGCCTTTTTATTTTAATAGCTACAACTCATGGGCAGGAGCTTGCTCATTTAAATCCTTAATTTCTCTTCTCATGCTTGCTCAGATACATGCATCTGTACAACCTCTCAAACAGTTTATCTAGGTAGGAGCAATCCGTATTACACTGTGGTGGGTCCTGGTCTGGATTCCCTTGGTGCTGTCAGCATGCTCACAACCATCACCATTGGCTTGTGGGGAGTGAGGGCTGAGCTGAGCTGTCATTGTGCTCCAGACTGAGACTGATATCCAGGCTGTGTGATTAACCAGCAATTTACTGTCTGTGATAACAGTGTGGGCTGTTTTAATGGGCAGCCACTGCATCATGCGGGGGTCTAACGAATCCAGAGAGGGGATGCATGGCCACAGCAGCTCAGCAGGGAGAACATGCTTTACCTCCTTCCTTCCACACACAGTTTGCCTGGAGCTACACAAATGGTGCTGAGCTCGGCTCTGTATGATGTGCACATGCTGGTGGGCAAGCTTATAGGTGTAAAGCCAGCAGGCTCCAGGAGTAGAAGGAACCTGCAGAAAAATGGGGATGGCAAAACCATTTCTCAGCAATGGTGGAATGTGAGTCTGTTGGGAGAGGAACACATGGGATGACGTTAGAGTTAGAAGCAGCAATCCCAGTCTGATCATCACGCTTACAAGGTGTTTATTTACTAGGGCTCTATAACATGCTGGCTTTGTCATTTTTATTACTCACCTCCAGTATTCCCTGGGTATTTGTCTTCAGATCAAATGCTTACTTTCATTCAAAACTTTAACTCAAAGGGAGGGATTAATAAAATATCCACATTAAATAAAAAAAGCCAAACCCAAAACAGTTTAAAAGGGTCAGAGCAAGTCCTGCTAGGAGAGAAACTCAGAGCTATCCCACAGGGCAGATCACTGTTTCATGTCAGGACCAGAGATCCTGCAGATTTTACCCTGCAGGGGAGATGTGTTGTACCAGCACCAATTTGATGGGTTTGCTTTAAGATGCTGAAAATCAGTAGTCTGCATCTACATGGCTTTAATCTGACAGAGGGGAGATTTACACCTGGGTCGGAGCAATCCCAGGCACAGCTACAGGTTGGGCAGAGAAGAAATTGAGAGCAACCCTGTGGGGAAGGACTTGGGAGTGTTGGCTGATGAGAAACTCAACATGAGCCGGCTGCAGTGTGTGCTCGCAGCCCAGAAAGCCAACTGTATCCTGGGCTGCATCAGGAGTGTGACCAGCAGGTCGAGGGAGGTGATCCTGCCCCTCTACTCTGCTCTCGTGAGACCTCACTTGGAGTACTG
>JANRGW010026217.1:0-88938 GCA_024733675.1 Psilopsiagon aymara | reverse complement strand
GTTTAGATTGGATATGAGGAAGAAATTCTTTACTGTGAGGGTGGTGAGGCACTGGAATGGGTTGCCCAGGGAGGTTGTGAATGCTCCATCCCTGGTAGCATTCAAGGCTAGGTTGGACATAGCCTTGGGTGATATGGTTTAGTGTGAGGTGTCCCTGCCCATGGCAGTGGGGTTGGAACTGGATGATCTTAAGGTCCTTTCCAACCCTAACTGTTCTATGATTCTATGATTACTTTCTCAATTGATGTAAGGGTCTTTCCAAAAGAAACCACCTCCACCACTGTATTACATTCCTGGGCCCTCAGACTGTATCATTAGTGAAGGAAGGAAGGCACAAAAATGTCTAATTTACAGTATTATTTTTAAAATGTTCCTCTTCACGTGAATTTTTCTATGACACTGTATCTACATGAAAACAAAGCGGATAATCTGGAAAGACTAAATTGCCTCCTGATAACTGAAAAATGCAGCACACCAGGTCCTCCATAGATAGATGGACATAAATGTGCTCTCTGCTGTTATGGCCACTGTTTGCACTCTGCTCCTTCTCCTGTGTTTATTCATGTACTTGTGATAGCCCGATTCACAAGAGAAGCCTTGTAACTCCTACCCATTCTCTAACCAGCAGAAGTGTTGGTGTAGGCCATTTCTTCTCCCTCTGGCAGATACTTTCATAGACAATCAGACTCAGCTTTGAGATTTCGAACAGGTTTTAAAGGAGGGGACATCAGTGGCCTGTGACTGTTCAGGTTGTTCAAGTACCTTGTGCCCTTTGTCCACATCAAGAGACGCTTTTTTTTGAGGAGCACTGAATCAATTCATTTTACAGATGATTCATGTACTACTAATCTTTTTTTCCACTACACTTACTTTAAATGAACTAAAAAGAAAATACAGCAGGTTTTCAACCGGCCCTTCAATAACCTAATCTCCAGCAAGTTCTTTTCTCAATACCCTATGTAAACTAAGCTGTTGAAGATCTCCATTGTCTTGAGCATCTCATCAGTGTGGAATCTCAAGCACAAAATCTGCAAAAATCTGTAGGCAGGTTCAGCATTGCTCCTACTACTTGAGTTTCAAGTAATTTATTGTGTTCTCCATAATTGTGATATCCATAAGCAGCTAAGGAGAAGGAGGCAAAGTAGGATGCCATCTGCCTTGGTTGTTGAGAGAGGCCTCAGTACTTTTTTGCACCAGAGATTATCTAAGACGGAAGGGACCCTATTGAGAAAGAAATCCAGAGTGGTCCCACACTCACATTCAGCTGATTTTTTTTCCAGAGTCTTCATCAACGTATTTTTGGGATAGGCCAGATAAAGTGGGATCCATAGCATCTTTTCCTAATGGAACTACATTCATGAGAGGTCCAGGAAGTGGAACAAGTGTATTTTTAACTCATCAGAGACTTAGAAGCCGCAACTTTATTAAAGAAGATGGCATTTATATTCTTTTAACAATGGAAGGTATGTAAACGTTGCTGATATTCTTTATGATACAGTAAAACAAAGGAGTGTCACATACTTAACAAGTTGTTAATGATGTAGATATAGATACACATGATGTACTTTGATGTACTTTTGGAAACTTTCCAGTTTTGGAACTACACGTGTATCTAAAGTCAAATCATATGTTTGTGAATAGGTACATGCATTGCATAATTCCTTTGTCTTATGTGAAGATACCTAAAATTATACTAAACCTGTGCAAATTATTTTGAATAGGATATTTTGAATACATTTTTCTGTTTCTGAAATAATTTACAGGACATTTCCGAAATGCATCATTCTCCTGAAAGGTAAAAAACACTATTTATCCATTATACCTGTGGAGAGGCTCTTTTCACTATTAGAACTTGTCATTAGAATAAGAGTAAAAATAGCATGAAGTAAAGACGTTATTGCTTGTGGTTTTATCATGCAGATATATCAGATCTACTATCAACTCAGCCAAGTGTTTCACCCACCCATATTGTGAATACCCCCAGTGCCAGTACCATCAAATCTACTGCTGTCACCACTGTTACCACCAAGACCGCAGCTACCACCAAGTCTACCACCAAGCCTGCCACCACAACACCCACCACAACAGCCTCTGTCACCGAAAACACAGAGGTAGAGACTCCAGATTTCTGTCCAGACAACCCTTGTGAAAATGACGGTGTTTGTGTTATTGTAGACAGAGCACAGGTGTGCAGGTAACTGCCTTCATTCACTCTGAAATACTATTTTAGGAAGAGTGATGAAAGTCTGTAGTAGAATGAATCTTTATTCCTAGGAAAAAGAAAGACAGACTATAGCTGATTTAGGCAAGTAATTCCAACTGCTACTGTGAGACTAAACTTATGACCAGTTTGGGCAACAGAGCTCCTAACCACAGCATTTGACCATTAGAAGTCCTCTGCTTGACTTCTCTGTAAATTGTATTTTAAATGTGTTTATCATTTTCAGTAATGTCTTAGTCCAATGTTATAAAGTGGACTGTGCACCTCCTTTGAAGTCCCTATATCAAAAGTTAGAAGAGTTAAATATAAATGCAGCTGAAACAAAAGAGGGTTTATATCAGTAGAAAAGATGCTTAATACTTCTCAGGCAGGAAGCAGCATAGACATTTGTTTAGAATTTGATTCAGAAATGTCATGTAGTGTAAATTATGACCATGAATTACTGAAGTCTAGTTGCTTGTCTTTGAAACCAGCAGTGAAGGCTGAGACCTAAAACCACTGTTTGCCCTGCAGGAAAATTAATATCAACTTTTATTTAATTCTCTGTGGATACATTTATGTAACCCACTTGGCTTATTAGCATTGTTCCAGGTCTCAAACAAGCTCTAATGCTGAAGATAGTAACCTTATGTGAGGCTGTGCCAGGGCAGGTAGACTGGAGGCAAATACCTAAAGGCCAAGAGCAACAGGAGTCAGGATGACTCATTAAGTGTTATATCTCCTCAGTTAGAAACCTTTTGAAAACCAATTCTTGTGCAACCCATCAGAGGGAGGTCACAAATATGAGTAAATGTCAAGAAGCTGTTCCACAAAGACAAATAAAAGTTATGCTGAATGTTATGCCTGATTTTGAAATTATGGAGAGAGACCATTTAATTTCTGACATATCTGGACTATTTGAAGTTTTAGTGCCTACGATGTGACCTACTTTCTGTCCTCAAGTATTACATGACCAGCAGTCAGTTTCTGCTCTGATTTTCTATTGAGAAACAAGGGGGAATGTGATACAGAACTTTAAGCCAGATCACATGAAGTCCCCCCAACAGTCAATCTCTTCACAGTACCCTGCAAATGGACTCATTTTTAGGGCTGAGGGTAATTCTGAATAAATGGCTTCAGCAGGACCTAATAAAAACAACACATAAGGAACAATCTGGGTTAGAAAGGGACAGGTGTACTGCACATATACCTTTTTAGTGTTAGATTATGAGACCCTTACATGCTCACTATAAAATGTTTTGGAGCTGATTGTGATGCTAGATAAGGTGAAGGAATCAAGCCCTGGAAGCTGATTTTAGTTTTAAACCCAGATGGCTGCTAGGATGTTAGTTTCTTAACTTCTTGGGAGACGTCAGAGGCAGCTCATACAAGTTCTTTATATTTGAAAATTATCTCCTTCTGGAATAAGAAAGTCTCATCAGACCGTGCCACATCTACTAGTGGAGAAGCACTGAGCAGGGAAAGAGGAATGTGGAGGGAGCACCTTCAGCTAGCTCAGCCGTTGAACTGCGGAATTCCTGCAGCTAAGTTTTGGGTCAGCTGCTATCTGATCAGAGGCGCCTGAAGAGTCCATCCTGAGGTCTCCTCCCTGTTTATCTCGCAAGTTCAAATTGCTGCGTAAGGTGAGCTGAGAAATAAAAAAACCCTCAAAGAACACGTGAGGAAAAAGGAGAATGACGTTTCCTGGAAACATAGATTGATTAGATAAAAATAGCAGTGTAGGACTTCTGGATCAGTTGCCTCCAGGAGCTTATTCATCTACTTCCTACAAAGGCTTTTTGAAGATGATAGAAGGGCTTTGTGTGAAACATGAGCATAATAAAAGGAAGAACTGCATGAGCATTTGAAGCAAATTAGTAATAGTGGGAGCAAATATTGTATGACATTGGTCCCAGTGACAGGTATTAGTTTCGTGGAGCAGAAAGAGTTTTCTGTCAACATAAGGACTACAAGCTTCAAGGAAAAGGAAGCAGATAAGTGAACTGACTGATACAGAGGGCGTCTTCACTGGATGCTAGATAATCATTCTATAGCTGCAGACAAGCATAAAGCAATCAAAAGGATCAGGATGGTGCTTAGGTTTTCTGGCAAAGGCTGTCTCTGGAGACATGACCTGAAAAACAGCAGGAAGCTGAAAAAAAGCACATGTGTAAAGGTGGTTGTCCACTCAAGACAACTTTAAAATAGAACTCCATTTTCAGATAACTTCATTATGCTTTGGCATATAGAAACAGTGCATCAAAGATGCAGTTTTTCTTAGGTAGACCTTTTCATGCCTTTAATCTTTAGGTGATGATAGCACACGTGTTCTTTTACTTTCTAGGTGTCCTGCAGCTGACAACTGGTGGTACATGGGAGAAAAGTGTGAAAGGAAAGGCACAACTCAAGAAAATACTGTAATAGCTGTTTCTTCAACCATGGCTGTATTTGTTGTAATGCTTATTGTCACTATCACAACTGCAGTGTGCCTTAAAAAGAAATACAGCCAAAGAAAGGAAAATGGGGAGAACCTGACTCTAGAGGTGAGTATTCTGTCTCTTGTAATAAATTTATATGTAAGTACACACATATTTACTAAAAAGTAAACAGTCAAATTCAGTAAGAAGTAAATTGGAAGATACCACATTTGCCAGTCTGAAGACTACAGCTCAGAAATGAAAGAGCTCAATAAATTGCTACTAAGTTATAAAACACCAAAAAGCCACTTCATCTGAAAGGTGTTCTCTTCCGTTCCCAGCACTCTAACTGCCCTGATGGTAGCCTACATGAAGTGGGAGAGTATGAACAAAGGGGCTCATTTTCAATTTGTAACTAAGCTGTGTCTTCCACTTAGTGGACTTGTATTTCATCTATTACTGCATTTTCTACTAAAGATCACTCCTTAAGACACTTGGAAATGGTGCTAAAAACACAAGTCTGAAATATCAAAGCAAAAAGCAAATCTTAAAATCAGTTTCCTTTTTCAGCTGCCATTTTTTATTGCAAGGAACAAAGTAACCATGGAAATCGTGACTTAGGGAGAGGTGAGAGAAGACAGAAGGTTAAAACTCTCTGAATGATGGGATCAGAAAGGCCATGCAGTGAATAGCAGCAGCATTTGTGAAGGTTTTGACAGGAGAATTCACAAAGTCCAAGGCACATGTTCTCTTAGTTTAAATAGAGATTTAAAAGTTGGAAATAGTAAGAGTGCCATAGCTTAGAGGAACTCACAAGACACAGGAGAAACTCTGTAAGCAGACTGAAGAGGAGTGGCCTTCCAGACAGCAGAATTCCATTTTTAATTATGTAGTAATATCCTTTGTGTGTTATCCTGTTGGGGTGCAGTACCTCTGTGCAATGTCAGATTCTTGACACTGTTAGCTTATGACCTTCCAATAGAAAATTTGGGTTTCTTTGCACGTAATGCTCTTACAGTAGACACGTATTCCCTTCCCTACACTCTTTTAAGATGCAGTTATTTGTTTTTTTTCCTATTTAGACTAGAACAGCCTTCTGAAGATAATGCAAACAAGCATCAAAGACACAAGATGAACATCACTTGAAAACCACAACTACGTCATTGTTCTTTCTATTATTTTTATCTTAACCATCATGCTAAAGGCTTATAAAGTCTGGAAAATAATTCATCATCTGGATAAAATACTGCACTGAAGTCAGTGAGTTTCTGACAGTGTTGTATATTGCAGTGCAATGGAGCAAAATGAGCATATGTTGTATGACATGCCTTTAAGTCTACTGGAACATGAAGAAAACATGTAAAACTGCATCCTGACTTTCAGTCAGCACAGTGAAGTCTAGGTTGCTATCTTATCATCATGCAGATGTCTATAATAAACAGGAGTTGGACCCTGTAATCACTGGGTATGCTGTGGTTCTGAGTGCTAAACAGCTGTCAGCCAGTAGTGTGAGGGTATGTGGAATGTGGGAGCTTCTGGTTCATTAAGCTATTTGGTCATGATCTACTTACTATAAAAGAAATAAATGAAGAAAGTAATAAATTATCCACACAGACGTGCAAACATTAAGGAGGAAGTCGCAACAGAGACAGTAATGAGGACCCAGAACACTTCAGCTGATGATTGATGTCCCATTAAAGGAACTACTCAGGCAGAGCCCTCAAGAATGTCAATCTGAACAACGATTTTCAGCTGACAGGGGGAAACATGGTTAACATGAGTATTGTGGAAAACCTGAGGCTGCTTGGGATATATGCTATCAGAAGAGGTTTGTGGACTTATGTAAAAATGACTATGGTATGTTTAGGGAAAGGCCCAAATGGTACAAAGATGGGAGGAAGGATCATGGTGAATTGGAGAAGAGCGAGTGTGGGAAAATTGTGCCAGCTACTGGAGAGACTGTCAGGCAAGAGAGATCTGTTTCAATGACCAGAGGAGTCCACAGGTCTTAGGACTTGTGGGTCTAGGTACTAGCGCATGGAGGGATTAGTGTGCAAGAATCTGTGTGCCAGCAATTGGAAGGACCGTGGACTGAATGGCTTAACACCAGCATCTGGAAAGATTGGTGTGTGTTTCATGTCTGTTGAAAGATTCAACTGTCAGCAGCTAGGTAAGAGGCCATGGGCAGCACAGTTGTGGGTCTGGGTGGTAGCAACTGGAAGGATAAGGTTTTATGTGGATGTGAAAGAGGTCTAAGTGCTGGCAATCGTAGAGTTCTGGGTCTGTTTATATTTCTCCATTGAATTTAATACTCCCCAGGCAAACTTCAAGCTGGATTAGCTGGTGAGTTGGAAGAAACATTTCCACATCTAGAAGTCTTGATCTGAGCCAGTGACTGGGGAAAGGGAGCCCAGGGTCCAGGCATGGATATAAGGGAGACTGAAAGCCTATGATAATATTCGAGGAAACTGTGATTGGGGGAGTGTTTATGTGATGAATCTGTGAGTGTATGCATCTATTTCACTAGCAAACATCACATTGCCCTATCTGGCAAGTAGGAGGTGACTTGTATACCAGGTGAAGGATCCCATATCCATGCATGGATATTAAACAGGTTTAGGGCCATGCTAACATTCAAGGGGGCTATGAATGTGGCTGTATTTATGGATGTGGAGAATGAGGGCCCTCGTTTTCACCAGAGAACCTCCATTCTGATCAGCTGGAGGGGAGGAAGAGGACGGAGTGTTTGCACCTATGTGAGTTTGGGTAGCATTGTAGGTAGGTTGTGCTACCCACCCTTTTGTGCAGCAGTCTGTGCAGTCAGCCACATTAAGGACCTCTGTGTGTGTCTCTTGGGTACACACTCAACCTTGCTACAGGCTAGACCTTCAATCAGAAAACAACTAAATACCTGGGAATGGGATGTAAAGGTTATCTGGGGTCATTCCTGGCTGGCATTTTGTCTGGGGAGAAGGGATCTTAGGTCTGGTAGATTTGCTGATGCTGTTAACAGCACTGGCAAGTGGGTAGGGCTACAATTCAGTGGGATTTGAAGAATAGAGTAGGCATGGAAATACAAGAGCTAGAGGAAGCAAAGCGTACTTCCCTAAGGACACTTTGCAGAGGAAGATGGCAGTCACCATGGGCACAGATCATCACATTTGCAGTGGTTTGGAGAAGGGCTGCAAGAGGCAGGAGTGCCAGTAATAGAAATGTCAGGTCACACCAGATGGTTGGTAGACTGGTATGTGAATATGTTCACATTTAAAGGTCAGCAGCTACTTTGGTTCCCTGGATGGATGTTGATCATCATAACATTTATTGTGCAGTTTACCCTAACTCTGGGCAAGAGCAGTTCAAATGTATGGAAATTTGATGAGGGAACTAGTCTTTCTCTAAATGGCACAAAGCAACAAATGTGTATGCTTCTGTACCGGCATTACATATGTAGTCCTCCTCTGATTGATATTCTCTGAAATGTAGTTATATTTAAAGCATTTATAGCTGATTGTATTAGCTTTTGTCAGAACCCAAAGATTCGTGAAAGCAGCCAGACAAAATTAACAAAGAATCGTCAGAGCTAACAAACATCCTGGATAGGAAGATACCCTACTATAGCTGTCTTAAAATAACTTTCCTATTTTGACATGTCTTCATCAGCAGTTTTCATGCAAATAATCCTCCAAATGTGCCTTCAATTAAGATATGCACATAGATTTACATGGAGTTAAGAAGATACAAATGAGACTGTGCATTAATTCAACTGTGGCTAAAATACTGAACATTACGAACAGTGAGCATTTCATAATTTCAAATGTTAACTGCCAGATTTGTTACTGCAGAGATCATTTATATCTTTTGAAATCCAGATTGTGTGAAATGGCATAAGTATGTACCTGTGCTTTCATCAGAAGAGAGCTTAATACACAGGGCAATGTGTTACAATGCATTGTGCAAAACATGAATACCATAGGGTATATCCTGAAACAGTGAACTTCCATGGGAGAAAAAAAAGCCCAAACCTTAAGCTTCTGCTTATTCATTTCAAATAGGAATCAATGAAGGACAGAATTTAAAACTGAATCTCCATGTCAGCGAATATGAACAACTCACTTTTCAGTGGTGTGCAGATTCCATAGAGGCAAAAGAGACTGAGTTTTTATTAATGTCGTTAAGTGACCTAACAATTCTCATGAGGAAAATGCATTTTTTTTTCAATTTACAATGCAGAAAAGTTACTCAGGAAGTCCAGCATAGCATCCAATATTGCACTTCATTGTCTACCACAAAAGTTACACTCAAGTTCCTGAATGGACACGTTTTTCTTAGAAAGCTTAAGCACAGCTGACTTACACTGAAGGTGTTTTCCTGTGAAGAAAGAAAGTGAGAGATTAAAAGTATGTATGTGGCTTAGGAAATTAAGTGTTTCAACTGGAATTTTCTTCTTTACATGTGGATACTTTACTTGGATTTGTAATTTAACTGCTTAAAGCTACAGTGCCTCAGTAGTGCTCACCTCTTGTGAAAACAGCAACAGAAATTCACCAGCCCAGTCCTACGACTTCCCTCTGGAGCTAACTTTCCTTCTTCCCTGCCTTTGCCTACATGGTTACTGCGGCTGCATCCATTATTTTTCATGAAACAGCTTAATTTTGGAGACATACATGTGACATATTTAAAAATTTCATCACAGATAGATACTGTATTGGTCAGTCAGAGAGCCATGCATGCTGTTGCAGCCTGGGTGTTTTCTTCCCTAAAGCAGATTTGTTCACATAAAGTTTTACTAAAAGCCTTTAATATAAACTTCTCTGTGTAAAATCACCCAGATACTAATAGGATAGTAAAACCCACCCACAATAGATCTGCAGCAAGTTCCACTTTCCCATCCTTGGCACAGCGTGATGATTCAGGTTAAAATTCGTGGCAAGGGTTTGCTCTGC
Organism: Psilopsiagon aymara; assembly: GCA_024733675.1. Lineage (NCBI taxonomy): Eukaryota > Metazoa > Chordata > Aves > Psittaciformes > Psittacidae > Psilopsiagon > Psilopsiagon aymara. Next base: position 79,378 of record JANRGW010026217.1, on the reverse strand, counting down.
CTGCATCCCTGGTCAGGTACATTCCACTCTCTAGAGAACAGGCGTAGTGCAAAAAAACTATTATTGTGTTCTCACAATGTGCAGAACAAGGGCTTGAACTGTGGATATTGACTCCGTGGGTCAACTGCCCTGCTCCTGTTTCTCACTCGTGATGGTCTCTGCCGATACCTGGTGGCTGCCTCCCCCAGCAAAGAAGACCCAGGCTTAAGTGAATGTTGTCTTCTCTGCTCCTCCTTTTCTGGGCTCCAGACTAGCTGCACAGCTGGAGCCAGCACAGTATGTGCACACTGTATTTAGAGCTGTGTGCGTGACTCATTCCCCACTGCTGAGTCTATCAGAGCCACAGCATGGGTTTAAAAATCAAATAGAATAACCCAAGTATTCAAGTCAGTGGCTCGGGTTTGGATTAAGAAAAAAAGTAGTCTGCTCTTACTACTTAGCAGTCTTTCTTCAAGAATCTCAGCATTGCAGAAAATATTTTAGGCATGCCACCTGATATCTATGCTAAACAGCCTCATATTCCTGATATAGGCAAACCAGACCAATTTCATTGCTGTTTGCATCACATGGATCAGCTTGCTCAGTCTAGCTTTTGTACAAGTAGCAAATACCTGAATCATAATGTCTAATGGTCTGGCTGACACTGCATTGTCTAAATACAGAAAAGGGACTGATCCTAGACACTAGATCTTTCTTGTCTTGTATCACCCACGCCAGCAGACATGGGTGGAGGGTGCAGAGCAGGATTTGTGAGTTGTCATTCTTTTAGGTGCAGATCAAAGCACAGAAGTGGTATTTCTCCTTCCCCCCCCCCCCCCCCCATTTCCTTTCCCATTGTTATTAGAGCTTGGGGGCTTTTGCTAAGACACAGATTTTCAAGCTATCATCTTCAGCGCCAGTAGTACAGATAGTCATGTCTCAAAAGAAGAAGATAACTATCAAATAAACTGCCTTTTCTGAACAGTCAGTTGCTTGCTTCTCAAATCTAGAGTTGTTGCCTAGAGACTTTTGTAGTATTTGATGCAATAATGGCAAAATACCTCTATTTTGCTCTGTGTTATGAAATGATGAAGAAATTTAATATACGATGATCTCATTTTCCCACTTCTTTCAATCCCATTTATTCTGGTTTATTGCAAGAGACAGCTCAAAAGTCAAGTTTTAGTAATTATTTTTTGTGCAAGAAGAAGATTACGAATTTTTGTCAGTGGACAGATTCCATGTGGCTGCTCTCCTGTCCCCTTCCTGAGCACCAGCAGATTGAACTGGGAAAAAACCAATGACCACAGCAATTCAACTGATCACCCCTCCTACTCCCAAATTAATAATTTTCTACAGTGCATATGGATCAGTCTCCTTTGCATCAAACTTCTTCAAAATCATCATCCATCACACCACTGCCACCTTTTCTATTTTCTCATGTAATTTCCTCCCCCCAGTCAGTTTATTACTTACAACATGTACACAGTAACTGGTGTCATAAAGGCTGAAAGCAGGTTTACATTCCAGTTTTCATTTTAATTTGCTCACAAACAGCTAAACTCTTTCCACTTCAGATGAAATGGTCCATGCTTGATCTCCACCTTTGACTTCACCTACTGTGAAAACAAAACAGTGTCAAAGAAGCTTAACTTGAATGTCTGGAACTTAAAAGAACAAAATCAAACCTTATTGTTTCCCAAGGTTGCAATGCTTAATCCTACAATACATAAACATGATTGCTCTCCCAGGACAATACTCATGGGAAAAAAAGCTTCTGTGCTCTTTATCAGATTTGAGTCTTACCTCTTCCAAAATATGTGATGGAACATTTTGCTTAACTGTTAATGCTAGCATTTCTGTCCAGTGGTTACCATTATGTGACTTGAACCATCCATCTTGCTCTGCTAGAGCTGTGTATGTGCATGTGCCCTTGGTATTTTTTTACCACCATCTGGATCCATGCAGACTATGCTACAAAAAGCCAGATCAAATCTTGTCAGCAGCACATCTCCCCCTTCATCTGTGATTGCTTTTTTTTTCATACTTCTCATTATGTTGTGAACACTTGGGTTTGGAGGCAGCTTTCTCTCATGTAAATTATGTTGGCTTATTCAGGACAGAGCATTGTAAATGACATAAAATAATACTGCAACTTTAGCTTAGTTTGTTAATCTATTTGTTTATTAAGTTTGGGAGTTATTAAGTATTTAATAATTTATAATAATAATAATTATACTGCAAATAACTAATTAATACTTTATTAACTGTATTAGGGATCTCTGCTGCTCCTCAGAAGAGTCAGGTTTCATTCTGGCTGCTACTGTCATGCCTTTGTCACCAGAAAATATTTGTCAGGGTAAGCTGAAGGTAAGGAGAGAAACAGAAAATGAAAGCATCTATCACCTCTGCTAGTTTAAGGAACAGCCTCTGCGGGCACTTGATTTGCCCTGGCCAAAAGAATAATGATCATGCTTAAGCCTTAGCATGTGTGACTGCAAGGAATGGAAAAAGACAAGCTGCTTTTCCTTAAGGAAAGAAAAAACTCAGAGAAAAAAACCCAACACCTGAGTTAGGGAATACACAACTATGGGCCACTGCATGATGGATAAAGGCCACATCTCCTAAGCAGATAGATGCTCCTCTGCAACATGAAGCCTGAGCAATTCCTCCTGCTCAGCAGCCTACTTGTTTGCTCTGCTTTTCTTAGGCTCCTGGCTCCCAGAAAGATCAATCACCATTACTTGTGTCCTTTCTAAACTTGTTCCCATTAGCTTATACCAACATGCACATCTCTCACTCATAAGCACTGTAAAACCTCTGGCTGCCCCAGCCACTGTGCTGCAGAGCCTCTTTGCACAGCTCTGCCCCTCAGGGATGTCTGGGAGACTGGCAGCCAGGGTGATGCAGAGGCTGAGCTGACACAAGCAGCACACAACGTGCTTTGTTGCTGGGAGCTCGAAGACTGAAATAAAACTGGGAATAGTAACCCCTTCCATGACGTCTGCCAGGGACAAAGCTGGTGGTGGTACCCTGTAGTGCTGGCTCTGCTGTTCCCATGTAGAGCTTGTCCCTGCATAGGCTGTTGATGGGGAGGGAAGTCCCCATTCTGCATACAATTCCTCTTGCCAGTAAAAGCAGAGCTGCCCCACCCTGGCTTTCCTGACGAGATCCTCTCCATGATCACACAGTGGGAATGAATATGGAGCAATTTGTTTGACATCAAACCTCCCCACTGGTTACACCCCTGTCCATGAAAGACCTGCAGAGCACTGACTGGAAACCACCTTCCCCTCAGGAGTGAACCTCGAGCTTTGGAACAGATGTGAATTTTTGAGAAGTACAAATACCCACAAATGCAGTCCCAGCAACCTCAAAGGAGCTTCTGAAATACTATGTGGGAAAAGGAGGAATAGGGGTTTAGTTACCTTTCTCCCCTGGGGCTCAAATGAGCAAGCCATTCCTCTCTTTATGGTAGCAAATTCATAGAAATGCTTTCATTTATTCCATAATCACACCTGAATGCTTAGGTTAGGTATTAACACTTGCTGTCCTAAGAGCAAATTACCTTAGCTTCCAGTTGCCTTGATTTATACCCATCTTGCACAAACTACTTCACAAGTGCATCAGATCACTCTCACATTGTGTGTTTTGGGGTTTACTTGCGTATTTGCTTTCTCATTTGTTTTCTACAGCATCTCAATGATTTGGTGGACTTATACTGGATGGGCTAGAGGTATTTTTCTTTTCTCATTCCACATATATTCTTCAGTTATAAACCACTCCCATTTCTTATCAGGTGGCATCAGGACTATTTCAAGGCTTTGTTACCAAAAAAGCCCAGGGGCTAGGGTGCTGAGCTGGTGTACATGGGTGCTTGCTGATGCACACACACGGGTGCACAGCATGCAGCCGAGAGCATGGGGACCATTGCACAACAGGAGGATTTTAGAGCTCAGAAGATGGAACGTTTGATATCTTTGGAAATGCAAGGCTGAGCATGAGTTTCTTAATCAGCAGTTACAGCTGCTGTCAACTGCCTTCCTGGCAACCCCCTGCTGATGGTGGAAGTGGTATAGGAAATGCTTTGCAATACAAAGATCACATCTTAAAGGGGAAAGCAGAGCACTTTGCTATATATCAGTTGTAGGGCCAAAGGCTTTTGCACACTGGTTTTAGAGCCAGTGTGCAATACATAGCCTAATACAAAGCAGAGAAATCCTGACCTTTCTTTGCTAGCATATTATTCAACATATATGTGAATGATTACTTTTTGCTGACTAACCAGTTCAGTATCTGTGAGAGCATGACTTCGCACAGTGTATTAAACAGAAGTGCAGTAAGCATCCTCTCTTTCCCCACAACATTTGCCTTTTGTCACAAGGGGCGCTGAAAGTGTTTTTGAAATTTAAGTATCTGCTGGTGAAGTCAGAATATTTTTTGCACATCCCTCCCAAGAGTCACTGTGCAAGACACAGCTGTGCACTCCTAAGGGTCTGGATCATCTCAGATGAAGCCACACATCAGCAGGATTACCCTTGCCTAAAGTCTTTTCCCAGCTGCAGCAGCGCTTATTTGTCATTAGACCTCAAACTTGAGTTATGTTTAACAACACAGCAACTCCATGCAAATACACAGGTGTGCAGCATGAAACTTTAATGGAAAGGAAAATGCTGTGAGTCCCAGCAGCCAGAGCCTGTACTCCTCTCCATGGATGTGCAGAAGAAATGAGGGCAGCAGGAGCATCATGATCACATCCTTCAGATCCAGGGGCTGCAGGATAGAGGCCAAGACCTCTGAGCTGGGCATTATGAATAGTCATTAAATATTTGCTGATGATGTCAGGGGATAATTGCTCCAGTAAACTGGAATTTTGGAACTTTTGAGCTCCGTCTGGAATGAACTTGGATGAGATAAATGTTCTTGCCTTTAAAAAGTATTTTTACAATTAATTGCCCAAATACTCCTGGGACGTGGGAAATTGGTTTATTCAATTTATTGGAAAGACAGTTAAATCAGGACTATTAGGAGGCTTAAGTAAGCACAGAGTAACATGCTGTCAAATCATATTGAGAAAAGGCAACCGACCAGTTCCTGTTTGTTGGCCTGAAGTTTTGCTGCCCTGATGGTGCCATTTAGTCTAGTGGTCACAAGTAGGGACATGGCACCGGTGAGAAAAAGCCCAGAACCTCTGGCAGTGCTGTTCCACCACGGCCACCATTGTCACCACACACTTCATCCTCTTTGGTCCCCAAAACCCAGCAGCAGTCAGCTTCATTGCTGTTGGTAGACAGACCTCAAGAGCTGGATGAAGGTGGTGGGAAGCCACAAGTCCTTGCTGATGGGTCAGGGGATGCTAACTCTGATGTTGCCGACTCCAGGGGAACCTAGGGCCGTGATCTCAAAACATACATTTTGCCAGGCAGCTGAAGGGTGATTACAGCCAGCTTTTATAAGCTACCACTTGATCTTTGTAGTAAGTATTTGTTCTTCAGTGTTTTCTAAGCTCCTTCCCTGTAAAAGGATGAAGACAGCTCAGTGTTGCAAGTTCGTTGTGAGTATAGGTATGTGAGATGGATATTGAGAAGCGTCAAAGTTTTTCCTCTTTTCAAGTAATGAAAATTGAAACTTCCAAAGTTGAAAACATTCACTTAAACCTTGTAAGTACCTGGAAATGTCATTAATACTTCTTTTTTTTCCCTAACCTTGCAGAATTTTATTTCATACATTATTAAAAAACACAGCTTCTGTAAGAATGTGTAATGTCCGCCTTCAGTTTAACAGGAGAAAATTGTGACAAAACAAATTAGTACCTTTTGTTATTCCAGGCACAGGAGCCTGCCATGCTCCACCAGCATGTCCAAAAGCACAGGTTCAGACAATTCAAAGAAGATAAAGCATTACAAGGACGTGCTTGAGCCTTAAAGTTCCCGAAGTGGAAAGGTTCTGGTAAGAAATCCTCTGCATTATAGAATTTTAGTTTTTCTTTTTCTAGTATTTCCCCTCCAGCATTCTCATGAGTCTTGGCAACCTTGGAGATCTTGCACCACCAATTAGCTTCTAAATTGCTTTAGCTAGTCGTAAGGTTACACCAAGCTGTACTGAGGTATAAGAAGTATTGCAACTGTTCATGTCTGTTTCAAACTGGAAAAGAAAGAAACAGAAATAGGCATTCCTAAGGTCAGGAGTGTAAAGTTATATACATAAAAAAATATGAAGGAACCACAACTGTCTTCTTAAGAAAAAGTTTGTATTACTATTCGATTACTATATACCTAACACCTCTCTAGACATTGCTGCAACACAGATACTAAAGACATCCTCAGAAATCTCATTGTTTCCATCAGATAAAAATGCTCAAACTATACTTCTTCTTAGATTTCTTGCTTCAGAATCCTCCCAAAATAAATAACTTTTTTCTTTTTATTTTTAAATTTAAAATTTCATTCCATATTTCAAAGAAGTATGCCTATGTCCAGCCTAGCTTTGCATTTTGTTAAGGGATCAACTTTTGGCTTTATTAAAGCTTTAATAAAGTCCTTTGGATTGCAAAGAGGAGCAGGTCCATTAGCATGGCATTGAGTACCGTTATACAACTACTTTGAACATCAGCGGCTCCGCAATTGCAATGTTTGGATACACAGCAAGGTAATTCAGGTGCTGGGCAACTGCTTTTGACAAGGGGTTGTTTAATATCAGATCCCACCTGTACTGGCATGGTTAAAATGCCATAGTAGCGCAGTGTGAAGCGTTGTTTCAGTACCGCCAATGAGTAAGTGTGCAAGTTGCCCTCTTCAGAAAAGAACAGACATACTCAAAGAAAAAGAATTGAAAAGGATTATTGTTTTAGGCTAAATCTATTTTTAAAGCAAGTTATCAAATATTTGGTTGAAGCTCTGTAGATAAATAAAGAGCTTGATTTATGTAAGGAAGCTGACATCTCTGCCAGGAGCTGTTATGAAGCAGGTTGCATTGTCAGGCTAATATAACTAAATTATGGGTACTGAAAACCAAGCATTTAGAAATGAAGTCACAACTGAGCAGCCATCGGGCCTACAAGTGACAGAAGCAGAATAGTTCCATCAACTTGAGCAATAAACTGAAGCCCATTCGTGAAATCAGTGGGTGTCTCGCCCGAATGAGCAGTGCAGGATTAGACTCAATTGCACATCATGCCGACGCTAGTTAGAAACATAGAACAGATGTCAAGTAAATAGGGAAGTGTGGGACAAAACAGAAATAATTGTAAAAATGTGCCCAAGGATAAAATAAATTGATCCTAAGACACTAACAAACATTCTTGTATACGACGAAATGAGTCTTTGTACTGGGTTGGCTTTTATTTTCTTGCTAATATTGCATAACAGAAGTACACTGGCATGATGAGGAGGGGGGATAATAAAATAACTTATCACTGCACTATTAACTCTACATGCTCTTACCTAATAATAAGATATTGATGTCTCCTTTAATGCGTGTCCCATTGTTGAGAACTTTCTCATTACCCCGCAGTAGCATACACAAAATGGCTTTTTTAATATACTCATGGCCATGAATGTTTGGTACTAAAGACTTGCTTAAATGGTCAAAGATACCCTATTTAAGAAACAGCAAACACTTACACTGCACATTACCAACATTAGAATGGAATCTCATTATCCATTAGCCAGTATTAGTGCAATTTATAACTTACTTCAGTTTGAGTTTTGCAGAATTTCTTGATCTTTGCCACATCATCAGTTGAGAATGTGGGTGCTTTTCTTTGCTCATCAGTTTGATATTATTAGCCAGCATTATTGTCCTGGGTATTTTCTTCCATGTCATAAGATTACTAAATAGATGAAGTATTAAATACATACTGTGTCAATGTTTTCACAACACCAAAAGAATCAAAATCAAAGACATTACTAGATTTATCCATTTTATTATGGCTTAGAAAGCAAAATCCACACTAAATGTGGATTCCATAAAGTTCCAACATCAGAATTCAAAAGAGCTAGAACTACAACTTACAGCTTTATAGCAAAGGGAATTTCATCCTTACCCTGCAATATGGATGGGTGGGATATCTGTGTGCTGTGGAGCAGTATGGTGGCCTTTCAGTACTTGTAAAGGGCCTATCAGAAAGAAGAGGAGGGACTTTTTAGCAGTGCCTGGTGTGACAGGACAAGGGGTAATGGTTTTAAACTAAAAGAGGAGAGATTCATGTTGGACATGAGGAAGAAATTCTTCACAATCAGGGTGGTGAGACACTGGCACAGGTTGCCCAGAGAGGTTGTGGATGTGCCATTCCTGGAGACATTCAAGGCCAGGCTGGAAGTGGTTCTGAGCAACCTGACCTAATTGAAGATGTCCCTGCTCATTACAGGAGGGGTAGACCAGATGACCTTCGAAGGTCCCTTCAAACCCAAACTGAGCTATGATTCTGGGATTCTGTCCCATCAAAGAACCTGCTCTGGCATTAGGACTGCCTTTGAAGGCTTGTCAGACACTTGGGCTTCCTCTAAACACCAGTCAGACAAGTCAATACAAACTCTAGACAGTGAGGAAAAACGATCATCTTAGAAAACCAAATATTAAAGCAGAAATCAGGGAAACACCACCTTAACGTCTATTTTATGAACTATCAGTCTTTTATAAGTTTACAGGCTTTGTAGGGAAGTGCTGGCAAGCCATCTGACACTTTAGAAGGCCCACAAGAAAACTGCTTTGTTGAGGGAAGAGTGCATTTGATCTAAACCATCTAGGGAAAGAAGTGAATGCAGCCCGAGGTCTGGTGTGAGCAACACAAGGTCCCCCAGGGGACGGTTGTGTCTCCCAGGTAAGAGGACTTGAGCAGAAACTGAATGAAAAACTAATCCAATTCCAGGCTTGGACTGCCTCTGGAGGATCCTAACAAGCCCCAGTGTTTTGCTGAGCTGCAGATCCATCAAGACTGCACCAAAAGAGGGATCATGGAGGAGCAGGGAGAGAGCTCAGGGAGCCTTCAGCTGTCGCTGGGGAGGGTCTAGGCCAGGTAACAGGAAGGAATTTGGCAAAGAGGAGATGGAAATGTTGGAAAAGGTTTTCTCAGCTCTGCAAGCAGCACAGCAGGCATCCTTGTTGGGCACGGGGAGCAGCAGGCAGCAGCAGGCACAGGCGAGATCTGTTTCTGGTTCTGAAAATGGTGATCTTTTGTAGTGGATCCTCCGAGAAAAGCTACTGAGATCTTTTGTAGTCAGTACAGATGAAAACTACAACAGAAATCATAGCACTTGAAGCCTTGCTGGCATGAATTTTTTAACTGTTCAGTAAATGCCAATCCTACCTATTTGGTATCAACCTCATCTTAAGCTGGTCCTGACAGGCACCCCCCTTTGTTGCTATGCCCAGCTGCAAACACAGCTGGCAGAGACTTGCAGAGTGGGTGTCAAAGGTAGCTTGATTGAAGGAGATTTGCGTGACCCCTTATTCTTCCCCCACAAATAAATTCTTCTGCAAATACCTTTCATGTGGTATTTGTAATCCTGTAAGCAGAACCATTTGCTCATGGAATATGTGATATTTGGATATTTCCCGACTGAGGAGGAGGATGAATGGCAACTCCAGCAGCTACGGTCACACAGTGGTACTGTGAGGAATGGAGGACACGAGGGCAATTAAGTTGACTATTACTGTTCCAGTGCCTACATTACCCTGGGCTGTGGCTAACGCCTTGAGGTAAATAAGGACACTGGGATCTGAAGAGACGTCTGCCTGGAGATGCCTGCCCTCCACTGAGGCGCACCGGCTCCCGGCTGCAGCCATGGGACCAATGCCAGCAGCAGAGCAGGCGAAAATGCTGTATTAATACTTGCCATTAATACTTACTGATTAAGGAAACCCAACAACCAGTGCATATTGCTTTTTATCTTTTTATACAGCTGAGGGACAAAACATAGACTAAGTTACAACAAAGCTTAAACCCAAAATAATTACATTTTGTCACAATTCCTTCTACACAGCCTAAGCTACCAAGGAAGCAAGCTGCCAGCACCTGGGGAGAGACATGATTTGCTCCACAGCTCCCTTCAATCCCAGCGAGAACATTTCCAAACATTTGAAACGGGGAGCAACTAAATCTTTTAATGCTCTCTGAAAAGCAATCAGCTCCCCAAACGCATCACTCAGCAGCCTCCAATATAAAATAATTAAACCATGAAAAGCTGCTGCAGTCATCTTACTTTAAAATCCTGAATTCCTTTACATTTTGAGGATCTGATGGCATTGACTCCAGTCAGACACAGAGAGACAGGGCAGGGACAGCAGGAGCTTCTCACAGCTTAGATGAACACTCCTCTTCCACTCCTTGAGCAGAAGCAGCTTAACTTCATGAGGATTTGTTGGTGCAGCAAAACTATCCAGGGGATACAGCTAAATCCAACTTCATTTCATTTCCAGCCAAATTCTATTTTGATGCAGGTCACTAGAAGCTAATCTTTCATCTCTGTTTTTCATACATGAAAACAAAACCAAAAAAGAAAAAGAATTTCAGATTAAGCAGCACTTATCATACTAAATAGAATTAAATCAAATGGAAAATTGCATAAAGAAACTCAGTTAAAGCACTAAAATTAAAAAGTCCTTTACCTGAGTGAATGTGATCTTTGATTTTCTCAGAAGAGAAGAAAACTTTCTTTATGAAGCAAACTTAAAAGGGAGCCTGGACTACCCTTTTCCCATTTCCCCGCACTTGAACTGTCAGTCTGCCTTCGTGAACAGATTTTGCTTCCTGTCTGCCAGGCAAGCTCACTTTCTTGTTCCCACATGCTAGAAAAACTTGTGTTTTCAGTACTGCAGAAGCACTTCAGCTGTACAGCAAGCAGAAGACAAGTAACAGATGATTTTTTTATTCATGCATTTTTGTTAGTTTCATGCATATAGACACAGACATACAGGTGCATACACTCACCTGCAGTCAGTAATATATGTAACACAGCTTTAGCAAAAACTGAGCTAACTAGAGGCTAACCTGCTTTTAACAACCTTTTCTTGATGCTCTGACTTTTAAAGAGCTCCCATCTGAAATAGCTTATGGTCAGTATTAAAAATGAGGAAATAGCAAAGCCCTCTAGAAGACACCTATTTAAAATTATCTCTCAAATATTTCAGTATAATTGAAGGAATTATAATCCTTTCCCCCAATATTCCAAGTCTTCCATTACATCAATTAAAAATGCATTTATGAGCTTGGCTTATGGCAAAATCGAGAGCAATAAGCAGTGGTTGTTATGGAGAATAGCTCTCTGGGAAGAATTTTTCTGATATGTAACATAGGCCTAAGAGGATCAAAAATGCCTTGGGTCAAATTTTGCTGATGAACATTATCTTAGTTTCTTGGCTGGAATCCCCTCTGGCTTCTAAAAATCCTATTTCATTTCAGGGAGAATTCTGTCTGAGAAATAAACTCAGAAACCCATGAAGTAAGATTGTTTTCACACAGAACATGAGAAATGCTGAGATTTGGGGTCCAAGGCAATGTGTACTTTGTTGTTTGGTATCTGGGCACATTTCCTTTAGATCCCCATGAGAATTGGAAGGATTTCTTACCCATTCAGTAACAAGCATCCCTTAATTCAAGGTGCTCCACAAGTTATTGCATGAATCTCAAGCTCTGTGAGTACCAACAGGAAGTTGTAACACCTCAGAAAAGCATGCAAGAACAAAACCACCAGAGGCGGTTTGTCCAGGTACACGTGTGGTTTACAAGCACAACATGCTGATGCTGTTCTAAGTGGTGGCACTGGAGTCTTTACATGCATCTGTTCACAAAATCTTGGTTTTTTCTTAGCGCTTCTGAATAACATCCAGCATAAGATGCAGGTAAAAATCTGCATTTTAGCATGAAACTTTGAAACTGGTGAAGACAGTGACTTGTAAATGCAAAATACACTTTTGTCTCTGAAAGGCTCTGAAATGCAAATTATTTGAGACAGGGAAAAGCAGTCCTGAGAAATACCCTGGTGTATCCTGTTCCCATTCCCTTGTCATGTTCTGCGATCAGGGCTGCTGTGAGGGAGGCAATACCAGGCTGCAACCTTGGGCTGAGCCACTGCAACTTGGCTTACTCTTGCTCTTTTTCTGTGTACTAGTCCTTTGTGTTTGGAGATGAAAGGCACAGTGAGACAGACAGGCCTCTCCTCTCTCCTTTAGAAACTGCTTTCTCATCTCCTGTTTTCCACAGCTCAAAAGTAAGACTTTGAAAAAGATTTCAAAGCTGCATCTTGTATATGTAAATTCATGGCTCTGGGCAGGTTCGTGATCAGCCCTAAGATTTCAGATTGAAGTTTAAGAACCTGCAGCCTAAATATAGCTTCTTTTCCCTGTGCTTTGCCCTTCTCTGTTTTTACTGTTTAAAGCCATCCATAGAAATAAGATGACACCAATTTTCATGGATCATCTATATAGCTTTACTTTGAGTAGCTATTCCAATTTTCTTGTAGAAACACTGGGTGAAGGGAATATGAACATAAGCCATTTGGATAAGATATAAAAATCAAATTCCAGCTGCTAGCTGTCATACTTAAGTGATGTTCTTCATGCTTAGGGAACTGAACTCCATGCAACTAGACAGTAGCTGAAGGTGCCTCAGTAATTCCCAGAGTGGGGAAATAACCAAACCACTTTCAGGGTGGAAGAAGCAGAAATATCATGCCGTATGTTGGACTTGGGGATGGAGAAGAATTGGGGAAGAAGAGTGAAGGAAATTCCATCCACTGAAAGCTTTGTGGTCCTCAAAACAGTTCTCACTGCTCAAACAGCAGTAGGGTATTTTATAAACACTAATTACCTGGTCATATATTAGTTTACACTAGTTACCTGGTAGACCATCAATCTACCGGATTCCTTCAGGGTTTTCAGGCATGGTAGAAGCTAAACCAAGTTAATCTACATGGGAAGCTCAGAGGTAAAAGCTCTTGGAGCAAGAAGGGTAGAGACAGCAGGAGCAGGGCAGAAAAAGGATGGGCTTTTCTGCCTGGACATAACAGTAGGGCCCTGTATGAGAACAGAGGCAACCACCTGCCCCCTGCAACCACCCTGTCACCCATGGCAAGAGACATCCCATCACTCTCTAGAGACCAAAAGGTAGCAGAGGATGGTGACAAAATGAAAGGATATGCTACGTGGGGCGCGTAGGTCAAGCTGGAAAACCTAGGTTTGTGCTGTTCGTTGCTTTTGCTTTTTAGATTTGTGTCCTTTTCGTCCTTGGCTACTGCATTCCTGCTGAAAGCTGTTTCCAAGTCCTAGCTCTTAGCATTGTACAAGAAACTTACACAGAATTCTACAAAGTAAAAATGAACACTGGAGACCATGTGAAACAACACACTATCATTTCAGTACACCAGCCGTGGCAAATAAGAATCAAACCAAGAAACAATATGTGCCCTTTCATTATCATTTTTTTGCCCCCTTTTTTTTTTTTTTTTTTTTTAAGTCAGGAAGGGAGGGTTACTGGAAAGCTTACTGGGCAGGTAAAAGAAAAAGGTTTAAATATCACTGGCTCTTCTTACAGGAAGCCGAAGAGAAAAACTTTTGAGAAATCAATAGTAAGGCAAGAATAACTGCAGACCTCTGTGGAACAGATGTAGAGAGAGGCCTGTGCCCATCTCTATTGCAGTTTCACTGATTTGATAGTAAAATGAGAAATTTCAGGGCCATGAAAAGGGTCAGAGGTCTGGAGCATCTCTCCTATGGAGAAAGGCTGAGAGAGTTGGGGCTGTTCAGCCTTAAGGAGAGGCGGCTGCGTGAAGTCCTTGTATCTTTTCAATATATAAGAGGGGCTTATGAGATAGGACAGAGACAGGCTTTTTGATGGGACAAGAGACATTGGTTTTAAACTGAAAGAGGGGAGATTAAGCTTGGACATAAGGAAGAAATTTCATTTTACAATGAAGCTGGCACAGGTTGTCCAGAGAAGCTGTGGCTGCCCCAGTGTTCAAGGCCAGGCTGGATGGGGCTTTGAGCAACCTGGTCTAGTGGAAGGTGTCCCTCCCTGTGGCAGGTGTTGGAAGTAGGTGATCTCTAAGGTGCCTTCCATCCCAAACTGTTCTGTGATTCTATGAAACAGTAACCCAGTATGACTTTCCAGTCTTTTTGAGGGATAAAAATACCCATTTTCTTCAAGAGGAAACTGGAGGGCTGGTTAGCAGGACAGCTTATGCTTCATTTATCAGGAGCAGAGGCTATCTAGGACAAACTTTTAGGATAGTTTCTAGCTGTCACACATGCAAAGCTGCAGCTGAATAAATAAGATTAGCCAAGATATATGCAGTTCTTCAGGGCTCAACCAGACATTCTGCTAGGTCTTACATTGTTGACCCATTAGAGTTTCCCCCTGCTTTCTGTCTACACTAATCCACTGGAAACCCAGCCCTGGAGACCTGCCTCACTGACCCCCATATTCATTAAGAATAATTGTTGATACTGTATAATGGAATAGCAGCAGCACAATTAAACCAGCTCCTTCTCATGGCAGAGCTTTTATGCGATTGGCAGAGGGTCCTAATGAGATCCCTGAGCCCATCTATCACCCTCTGTAGCCCCTACAGCTGGTTTCATCCTTTTCAGCTGTGTGCCAGTCTTGACGCTGTGCGGCATGTACAAGTACTACAGCAGCCATTGCCACCCAAAGCAAGAGGATGCATCCCTCCACATCCCTTCCAGTTCCTTAGGCTTGGCAACCTCAAATATGTTTTCTTCTTCCTAGTTATTTTCTTGACTTCTATTCTTCCTCCTACCCTAGACTCCCTGGAGGAATGGTTTTCATTTAATCCAAGAATGTTTGGCACCAGATTCCTTTTGTCCTACCCAGGAGTCAAGGGCATTTTGAGGTCTTGAGCAATAAATAAAGATTTGGGTCATATTTCCATGTTCCCATTGTGGTGGCCTGGTTATCCATCTTGAGCTTTCCACCTTTGGAATCTGACGGTGAAAATGAGGAGAAGACTCTCTTCATGCCAGCTCTTCATTATGCTGAGTGAAAAGGAATAGCAGTGCTTTATCCTGGGAAAGGAGAAATGCTGGATTAAGGCAACTGAATAAAAATATGAACACTGTCAACTTTCAATAAAAGTTGTTCTTCAGCGAGTGTGAGAACCATAGGCAAGAGGAATAGAAAAAATAAATCTCTAGACAGAATACAATTAATCTTGAGTTTGTGCGGACACCAGAGCTGTCGCCCGTAAGGTAGGGGCAGTGGTTAGCAAGGGGTGCCAAGGGAACCCATAAAACTACACTGCCATGAAAGCAAGTCTGCAAGGGAGACGATCCAGCAGCACCAAGGGCCTGGGCAGCCAAGATTTTCTATTCGCTCTAACAGTGTCAAAGCCCACCATCTGTTCAAGGCATGGAACATAGAGACAGGTTTGCAGCTTCTGGTCACCCTGTGCACAGGAGAAAGCAGTTACAAATGATGCATACATCTGGTGACATAAAGCACATTTATACCTGGGCAATGGTGCATGGTGTAGAGTGCCCCAAGCTAGTGATGACCTGAGCTAGCACAGCCTGATGCAACTAAGGACTTCAGCAGTTAGTCAACAGCATCACAAGGCAGGATGTCAGGCTCTCTCAATAGGTTGGATCCCATAGGAACTCGACTCAAAGACAGGAGTCTCAGTGAGAGGGAGAACAGGGTGTATACACACCTAACAGACACAGGGGAGCTCTAATTATCAAATCACACCTAGAGGAATGTGATGCCCATGAGCATTAAGTTTGCACTTCCCAAAGAGAAGAGAACTGCGTTTTCAGGTCCTTCCCCTGTCTGTTTTCCTTATTGATATTTATAGGTACCCATGGTGACTAGAATCAGAAGATGTATTTGATGACTATTGTAATACACATAAACAGAAAACGCCTGCCGTAAACAGCACTTTCCCGGTGGCCACATTTTGACTTGGACTATAGCCTTTCCCTTCACCTTCATGCACTAAATGCTTTCTCACAGACCCTTTCACTCAGCCTGGAGGCAACCAACTGGAGCGTTCAAAAACCTGAATGTTTCTTTCACCTCTGTGGAGAGCAGAGCAGAGATGTGTCCTAGACAGCCCTGCTTATGGTGAATGAGGTTTATCTTGTGAAAAGCAACTCTGCTTCTCTCTGTTCCCTCCAGATTCACATCCTGCCTCCAGACACACTTCTTCCCTCTCCAGGATATGAGGGTTGGAGGCAAGTAAACCCCATCTGTCTCAAATCCAATGGCAACCAATGTAGCCGATTCTGCCCTGCTTTATTTCCCATGAACATCCATTAATAACCCTCTCCACAACTATGGTTGCACTGGAATAAACTTTCTTGTGGCCTATTCTCACTGAATGAAGCTCCAGCCCAAGGGGAATTTGGCACAGCAATTTATCTGCATGACATGTGAATGGCTGTAGAGCTGATGTTTCTCCCTCCTGCCAATATTGGAGGAAATGTGAACAGGAAACCTAGAGCATAACGTTATTTTGTCTCTCATTTTCTCCCCACCCGACAAATGCTTCAGAGACATTTTGCAAAGCAGAATTACTTGTGCATGGTCTTGAGCTTAAAAGCAGATCCAAATTATAATTGAATACGTTTCTCTAAAACAAAGATAATAGGCTGAGGGCTGGCAAAAATAATGCTGCAGGTGAATGTCTGCTGGAGACAGGAAAGCTGTCTGGCAACCAGTTCTTTGGGGAACACACAGCTCAATAGTCTTGCTGAAGGGGATCAAGTGAAATTACAAGACGGGGAGAAGTAATGCGTCTTGAGAGGTTAAATGCAAAAGCCTGATTGCTCCTCTCAATTATCCCAATCTTACTTTGTGAATTCACTATTTGAGAGGTGCTCATTTCTGAATTATACCGAGATGAGTGAGAGGATAAGTCAGTGAAATTACCAAATGAAAACCAACCATTCTATATAATGTGTGCAACCCAGCCAATTTAGTACAACAAATTCTGTACACATTTGAAATATCATGAAAATAGTGTCTTTAATATACAGTTTATATACTTACAATACATGGTTTAAATTTGTTCATATACATTACAGGGATATTCATTTGCACCCGGTTTAAATAATAATCTGCCTTCTGCCTTTTACACAAACGCCCAAAACAGCACAGAATTCCACAAAAACCATGCTTCGTTTTATAACGGAAATGCACTAAGCCAAAGTTTTGGGGCTTTCTCTTTTTCCCAAGTGTCACTTGTCTGACCTACCCAAAGTGAATCTAAAAAGCTAAGAACTAACAGATATTTTTCATATAATTCAGAAGATTGTCCAAGTCAAGAGAATCACTCTGCAGATTTTCACGCTGAAAATTTGGTTATTACAAACAGAAATGGTAAAGTCAGAAAAACTCCTGCACTGTGAGGAGTTTAAGACATAAGAAATGAAGAGTCATTTATTGCTAGGTGTTAACAAGAGGTCTGCATTTCCCCACTGCCCAGCTGTCCCTAATACCACAAATAAAAAGGGCCATCCCTCACTTCGATTATGATTTCATTTGTACCTTCCAACTTGCACATGGGAACGCTGCAATTTCAGAGCATCAAAAAGAGGAGCCTGGAGAGCTGGGCTCAGCCCTAGTCCTTTCACATAGGGCTGGTGTTCAGCTTTAAGTAGTGTGGTGTACCCTCTGCCTGGCCAGCACGCAGGCACCCTGCTGGGCAGTGCACAAGGAAGCTGGTGTCAGCACTCTTTACTCAGAAGGGAGACAATCAAAGAACTGATTCAAGAAGAAAATACAGGAGAAACACATCGTATTGAAGGATGAAGCCTACAAGGATGCTGGAGAGTGACTCTTCATCAGGGACTGTAGTGATAGGACAAGGGGTAATGGCTTCAAACTTAAACAGGGGAGATTAAGTCAGCTATAATGAAGAAGTTCTTTACTGTGAGGGTGGTGAGACACTGGAACAAGTAGCTCAAGGAAGCTGTGAATGCTCCATCCCTGGAAGTGTTCAAGGACAGGTTGAACAGGGCCTTGAGTGACATGGTCTAGTGTAAGGCATCCCTGCCCATGGACCTAGACGGAATTAGATGGGGGCTGGAACTGGACTATCTTAAGGTCCTTTCCAGCCCAAATCATTCTATGAGTCTATGATTTTATTTATAGATCAATTTGAAATACGATGGGTTTTGAGACAGCATCACTACTTATGCTGCTTCTCTTGAAGCTGTTGCTGTAGAATAAAGTCCATTAAAGTGGCATGTAAAACCATTTTATTGGAAAAACCCCTGTGTAATACCGTTAATTCAAACCCTTGATTCTAGCTGCAAAGAACACTTTGAAATACATGTTCCTTCTAATTTTGGATGGACCAAATGTTTTCTGTCTCTAGGTTTCTAGCCATTGGAATTTTTTTACAATATGACAAGAATAAGATAGCAAGTATGCACTTTGAGTTGATTTCAGTGCAGCTTTGATTAGCCAGCCTGGCAGCAATACAAAGATCCATAATCCTAGGCACAATGAGTGATTAAAGGAAACCAGCATTTTTCCTCAAGCTTTCTCCCCATCCCTCCCCTGGCCAGCTCCATGTCCACCTGAAAAGTCCCTATGCCAGAATCCAGCATTCACTGCTCAGTTTCATCAGTCCTTGCACTGCTACACAACTGTTGCATAGAAAGGATGTGTTTCCTGGTGCAGGACAAAAAGATAGCTCCATACAGAATGACGCGCCAGATTTTTTGCTACCAAAATACCCTGACAAACAAAACCCCCGAGGATAACACAGAACTTCAGACATTGATAACTAAATAAGCACCAGAAGCCCTTACATTTATTTAATCTGAGGAAAAATATCCAAGGTTAGGACTGGCCTTTTTTAGTAGTCTGCCTCCAAAAAGTAACAGCTTTTAGGTTTTAGGCCTGCTCTGGCAGAACATATATTGTTCAAACTCGAAGGCTACATCTCTGTTAACAAACCAAATGGACAGAGCCTGCATTCAGGCCCTAAGGACAACCCACACAGCTCACACAGTCGAACTCCACTGCCCTCCAAAACCAGGTTAGTTTCCCCAGTTGCTACCTTCCAAGCTGTGCTTAAGAGTTGCCTGGGATCACCCATTGTGTAGGCTGGTTGGGTTGCATCAAACCAGGCAAAAGCCTGCATCAACAGTTCAGAAGCAAGGAAAGCCCATGAGAGAGTGCCCCAGCACTGCTCAGTTTGCAAGTCCTATCAAATACTGAGTCCTAACTCCTCCTATTCACATGAACTGGTAAAAAGTTTGTATCACAGGGATACTCCACACAGCTTACAGACACTTCCTAATCACAGTAGGAACATCAAAGCAACCCTTCATCTCTAAGTACCATAAGCAGTGGAGCATTTCGTAACCTTTTACATATTTATGTCTCTGAATTTTACACCCAGAGTCTTTCTAAAAAGACTGCAGGTTCTCTGCTAGGCCCCAAAACTCTTCTCCCGCCCCATTTCAAAGGTGCCACCATCCCTTTATAGCCCATGAGACCAAGGCATTCACATCGGTTTGCCCTGTTCAGACTGCCTTCTACGGCACCAAGGATGGTCCTGACCCCCCAACCCCATGGCAACAAAGCTCAAGAGGAAAGCAAATAAATTAGATCCCCTGGGGCATCAGTGCTGCTGTAGCCACAGCAGTGGAGAGGCCAAGCCACCACACTGGCTGCCTGGTTTCCTCATTGCTCCCCTGATTTCACCAGAGCAGATGCTTCAGTCCAGCTTGGGCATCACAGCAGGTAGCTCAATGCTGCAGTCATGTGATGCACACAACACAAAGGCTAGGAATACCTAAATCACTAGAAAAGGCTTGAAAAATTAAGGTGTTGAGCAGTAAGGGCAAAAGAAAAGGTCAAATGCTAACATACTGTGCATAAAAATAAGTAAGCAGTGCCAAGCCAGAACAAGACACCTGGAAGGACACCAACAGCAAGTTTGCAGTTAGGGCTTTCGCTATACTTTTGCCCACAGGCTCTGCCTCTGAAACCACTGCACATTTCTGGGCTTTTAACAGGCCAGTTGTATTTTGGTCTATGCATACACGATATTAATGCAGCACACTCAAGAATGCACGTTCCACCAGGATGCTCTCAAGAAAAAACATTCCAAGCAGGTAAACAGAGATAACAGAGGTGTCCATCCTTAGTCAAAGAACACACTTTCCTCAGGGATGTTAATATCCTCAGGGCATCAGCAATATTTAATGTTAGTTTTGGTTTGGGTTTATTTTTTTCGAGAGAAATGCTACTTTTTCTTAACCTGTAATTAAAAAGTCAAGCAAAACAATGAGAAATACCTGACATTTAACATCAGCCCTTTCAAGTCTGAATGCTATTTGACATAGTGAGAGTTAAAATGCAATTGACTTCAACTTGCACGACAGCATACACACCTGAACAATACTTGAATTTGATTCAGTCTTACTTGCAGCTTAAATACTTTAGGTCTCTAATTAAGAAGCATCCGGAGAAAGCTATTGATCTGTTGCTAAAAGTCAATACATTAAAAAAAAGGGTAGGATTATGAACTCTTGAGGTTTTTCTATTTGGGTATTTTTTGGTTCACTGCTTTCTAGTACCCACATCAGTTGGGCTTTGCCCTCTGGTTGGGAACTGGTGATCTGCATTATTGCAAGACAAATAATGCCTCTTGACTTCAGCACAGAGACATGACATGAAATTTGCCCAGGCAACAGAAAACTCCCTCTGCAAATATATTCTTTTTAATGAGTCAATATAGTTGACAAAACAGGCAAAATCCGCCTCCCTTTTTTGGCCCTGCTCTTTATCTTCTCTTGATGCTCCCAGTATATGCCCTACAATGGAGAGAGAATTTTTGGACACCAGACTGTTTCCTGAGGACCTCCACAAATTCTCACATTCAGTATTACAGAAGCAGGGGATCTGCGGTTTATTTAGACACACTTCAGAGAGCTCTGCCAACTATGAGAAATCAGCAATGGACTATCAAAATCTAATCCCATTTCTAGCCTTCTAAACAGTAAAATTTGAAAGGTCTCCAGGAGCAGGCTAATGTCCCCCTCCCATCTCTCTGCTCCCTTTTGACTGCTACTTCAGTGTGACATTTATTGCAGTGTGTTTTTGCAGCTGGGCAACCGAATTAATGCATCTTAGATTGCTACAGTGCCTCCCACTTCAACATCCACATCCTCCTAGCCCACTGTAAGCAAGACAGGTGAACTTAAACCATCACAAGCATTTCCTATGGCATGGCCCTAAACCTCACTTGGCCCCTTCTTACCAGTGTGCCATATGCTGTTTCTGTTCCCTCCCACCTTGCTAATGCTTTATTTCAAAGGCACCCTACAGGAGTACTATCACCTTCCCACACAGATCCGATGGCAGGAATAGAATAGCACAAAGAGAGCACATTTTCAGATGACTGCAACAGCAGCAAAGGAAACTCAAGCAGTTGCCTTTCACCACAGCAAGGCTATTGCAAGGGCTGTGCTAGCAGACTTACTGTGGCAGGCGGGATCTGCTGAGAGGAGCTCGTGCACTGAACTGCCTTTCCCATGAGAAAGCTGCACGACCAGAAGTCATGTTACTCACTCCAGCTATCCGACTACAAAAGCAACTTTTGAAATCTACAGGTCATAAACTTTTAATTGGCCAGGGCAGAGTGGCTCAGTAGAAAAAAAATCCCCCTTCTCCTTCCCCTCTGGGCAGTGAGCTAAGCAAGACTCTTAAAAACATTTAACTCTTTTTGCTCAAAGTAATATAGAAAATGTACCCACACTACAGGTAACCAGGAAGATACTGTTAATAAAAATATGCTGCAAGAGTAGTGTATTAGTGGCACTTCACAGCAATTCTTAACATTTTCTGATGTAGTGTCAAAAGGATGTATTTGTGTATCTGAACATGCTCTTTGTTAACAGAACAGAAGAAAATCACAGCATGTTGCCAAACATCATTTGAACAGAAACAATCCCATAAGAAATACATTTTTTTTTTGCAGTTAACACAAAACTGTAAACTGGATCGGTGTGTGTCTTTCAGCATCAAATTGTTCAGTAATAAATACGACTAAGTCTTAACAGACTACGCAGTAAAAGTTCCCTTAGTGTCCAGTTTTTAGCAGCTGTTGAACGGTCAGGGATGCACAAGGCACACCTCTGCAGATTCTCTACTTTTATTATTGACATACAAAAAAAAACCTCTGTTCACCACTCAAAAATGTTTATCTGCATAGTAAGAATTTTTCTACTACTATTTACAGAAAGAGCTTTTAGTGCAAAAAAACAGGAAGTGATGATTAGCTGAAGTGCATCGAGCACATCTCGTACAGTTCCACTAATAACTAGTCGGCATCACATCTTGGGCCGCCAGCCATTAATGAACTGTAGTATTTTCTTAACCTGCAATTTGCTTAGCTTAAAGTCTTCTGACAGGATTTCTTCTGTAAGCTGAACCAGTAAATTGCCATCAATCTTCTCTGTAACAAAAAACGATATGACGTCTTCTGACAGACCAATAAACCTCAGTGATTTAGACACTTCCTCTATCGAGAGTCCAGAAAGGTCTGTGGGTGGCTGCCAGGGAGAGCCATCCCCACAAGATCTTGGCGCTAACTGGAGGTGGAGGGGAGATGAGAAGGGATAAGACCCAGAGAACGTATCCTGCATGCCCTTTTTAACGAGATATTGATCTTCCAAGAGATCTGGAGAACCAGCTTTTGACTCCTCCTCAGCACCATCTATTTTCAGTGGCAAGGGACATATGTCTGTAACTGCTTTCTCTTCGCTTGACTTCGGTGCCCGAGGAGGTAAGGCAGGACAAGAATGGCTCTGCTTTGCATCGCTGACTCCCAGAGTTTTCTCATCAGTGCAGTCTAGAGAGTAACTTGCTGACTTTGGACAGCTAGAGATGGCATTTGTGAACTCTGCTGGGGTCAGCGGGGAGTACCCTGCCGGGAGCTCACACCCATCGATGTCAAAAGTCAAAGGTGCTGGACAGTTTCTCTTTGGCGTACCTGGAGTCTTCTGTCTGGGGTAACTGTAGCTCCTGCTTGGATCAAGCAGAAAATCACTCTTATTGTGGCCCTCAGCAGTTCCTGAAAAATGGTTTGGCCAAGACAACCTTGAAGGCAAAGCTTCAGATGCAGGGTTTCCCAAAGGCATCAGGCTTTCAGGCTCTTTGGATTCGTTTTTCATCACGTTACAAGGGTAGCAGGAAACAGGTGTGCTCTCAGTTGGGTTGGTGTTGTCGCTCTCTGTGACATTGCTTAAGGAACAAAGCAGAAAGGATGTCATTAGTATGAAAAAACGTGGCATTTGAATAAATTCATAAATCATCTGACAGAGTCAGAGGGTGGCTGTCACGAGGAAATAATCTTCTTTCCTCCGGCAGAACTTCTCAGATGTGAATTAACAACACATTTGAATAATGCATTGACAGTTCTTTTACTCTTTCTACAAGCCTGACAAGATGCTGATATACCCCAAAGCCTCACGTCTTGGCTTTTCAAGCTCGTAAAAAAGTAGATGTCTCAATTCAGTTCTGTGTCATCTTTTGAACACTCAGTTTCACTGTTGAATTCCTGAGGGACACCACCATGGAAAAGGAACAGCCTCACATCTACTAGATGTCCTAATCCCGTATTTTATATTTATATACAACAGATGTGTCATGGAATGTAAAGGCTAACAGGGGTAGGTCAGCACTGCAATAGACCCAAGCTTGACTGACATAAAGAGATGACCAAAAGCCCTTTTGGAACAAATATTTTAATTTGTTATCCACTGGCATGTGCACAGGGCACAGGATCCTTTCCCACTGCTCACTGGTACAAAAACTGCTTTTTGTGCCAGTGCACAAGTGCACAGTACAGTAACAGAGAGTTAAGCTAATTCTTACTGCCAAATGGAGAGTTTTACCTGGAAGGGTAAGCAAACTTCACTATAAGCATTCAAGTATCAGGCTTTAAGCTTATCACACAGTAACTTGTTTGCATGCCCATATCCTTAAGAAGCAATTACAAGAAACATTTGCTTTTCAAAGACACTTAAAGTTTCCCTGACCTACTTACAGGTGGTAAACCAAGCTCAGCCCACCTGAGGGAACTGATGGTTTATATCCTGGTGTTCCTCAGAGACACATGCCAACAAAAGCATATAATCTGTTATCAAAAGCAAATGCTTGCAGCTTTTATGCCACTTTCTAAAAGAAAGTCTAAAGGGTTGGATTGATCTTTGGAATCCTGGTCCATTAAGCCAGAACACTAGAAAAAGAATTAGCAAATTTATAAAATACGTACTTCATACAATAGATGGAAAACAATAGTTGAAAAATCACTTTAATTACTCACCTCTCTCTCCTGTAAACTAACTGCTCAAGAAACTGTCATCATTATGTGAATAGCTTAGGGAAAACTGCTACAGGAGGGCAGCAGCTTTCAAAAAAACAGTCTAATTTTGAATGGATTGACACAAAATTAGTTCCCTGTGCCTTGCACTATCAACTGGTCATTTTTGGCTGCTCAAAGGCCAGCTGGCTGCATGCAAACAATGAAAAGCATTTTTCACAAGCCAAGCCATTGGGCTGCTTGATTAAGAGATACAGTCAGTGAGGCATTGTAAACCACTAACCATACAGAGAAATAAAATTGGTTGAAACTGTTTCTGTTCTCTAATTCAATATCAGAACTGTGAACATTTAATGACTTAAAAGATTAACAGAATTACCAAAAACTGATAAAGTAACATTTTCAAAATGCTTCCTTGCTTGTTCACCAATATTAACTCACTGGTACTCAGTGCCAAAAGTGGAAGTTTAGATTGATATAAAGAAGAAATTCTTTACTGTAAGGGTGGTGAGGCACTGGAATGGGTTGCCCAGGGAAGTTGTGAATGCTCGATCCCTGGAGGTGTTCAAGGTCAGGCTGGACAGAGCCCTGAGTGACATGGTTTAGTGTGAGGTGTCCCTGCCCATGGCAGGGGGTTGGAACTAGATGATCTTAAGGTCCTTTCCAACCCTGACTATTCTATGATTCTATGAGACCAGTGAAACCTCAACAACAGCTGAAGTCAGGCATCAGGCATTTTTAGAGTCAGATAAGGACAAATCATACTGGCTCGGTGTTTAACATATTGGTTGTAACCTGTCATGATCCAGAAAATAAGGTTATTGATAAAAATGGCAGGACTTGAGAAGCAACTTTACCGGCAATCTAGCTACTACACACACTGCCATTTTCTAGCAGCTTTTTCTGCAGCACTAGATCAAGTCTACCAAAATGGAGATATCTGGTCTGGACCCAAGCTGGAGATGAATTTCATGCAAATGTTGAGAAGTTCAAGGCAAATCACATAATTTTTTAGGTTGGAAAAGACCTTTAAGATCATGGAGTTCAACTACTAACCCAGCACTGCCAAGTCCACCACTAAATCATGTCCCTAAGGCATCACATCTATGCATGCCTTCAGGGATGGGCACTCAACCACTTCCCTGGGCAGACTGCTCCAAAGCATAAAGACTCTTTTGGTGAAGAAATTTTTCCTAATACCCAATCTAAGCCTCCCCGGGACCAACTTGAAGCCATTTACTCTTTTCTTGGTATTTGAGAGAAGAGACTGATGTCCATCTCGCTACCACCCCCTGCATTCCTGAGAAACTTCACTTCTCACTGTTTTCCTGGTTTCTTGGGAAGCAAATATATTCTTAGCCACAAATAGAGAAAGCAGGATTTGGTGGGCCCCAAATGCTGGGAGGTCTTGTGCTCAGCCTCCTGTGGAGTCGACCTTGACAGTACTACTCAACTGCATTTCATAAAAACAAATGAGCAGCCTTGATCTAGAGTGATCATTGCCAGATACACAACACTGAGCTGCAAATGTGCACTATGGTTTAAAAAGGCAATTCCAGCATAAATTATTATACCAATTGCCTCAAAGCTGAAATGATTTCAGTGGTGCTTCAGATCAATTTGTAATACCCAGACATGTAGTACCTTGTCATTGAAGAGATACCAAAATAATGGCAATAAGACATTCAAGGCAGAAAGGAGATGAGACTTCAAAAGGTGTATACACTTTCTGATGCCAAAGGAGAAACACTGCATTGTTTGGAAAAGGCATGCAGCTACACAATTAAAAATTTACTGTCAACTTTCTACTAAGCCTGAGTATATTTTCCAGTTTGTGGGTTAGGTTTGTGCTGAAGTGGGTTTGATCTTGAAGCTGTCTGGCCCCCTTCTGCCACACCTCACTTTGCACTCAGTGGTGTCTGCTGGCCTCTCTGTTCTCCATCACACCCACCCCGTAGGCTCCCACACAGTTGGCACAACACATTTCTGGATTACCACGCACCTTTTGTGCCTCCACTTATCCCAGCTGGCTGCACTGCACGACTGCAGCACTGAAATCTCACTCCAAAAAGCAGCTGTTCTGGTTTGAAGATTCAAGCCTTTCAAGAATTATACAGAACTGCACAGGACTTTCAATTTAGACAGCCTATTCCACCTTACAGTGAGATTATTTATAGCAGTATGTGCTAGCACAGGGCTCTCACAGCTCAAATACATACATGTTGTGCAGTCCCGAAGAGTAGTAGGACAGAGTAGGGCTGGGAGAGCGGGTCTGCTGTCGTGCAGGTTTGGCTGTACGAGGAGGGATAGAAGGACTAGTGGAGGACGGCTTTGAGCTCCGTGGTGGGACAGGAGGAGCATTCAGGAGCCTGCATTCCTCTTTTACCTGTACAAAAGAAGAACATGTAAGTAAGAAGCAAGAAAATCTGGGCAACAGCACTCTCAAACAGATGAAATACATCTGGTTCTGCCTTCTTCTGTGAAAGGAAATCATTAAAAAGGGAGGAGAGGAGAAAAACGATGCTAAGGATATACACTTGCAACAGTATGTGGCTGTCATAAAGAAGTCCAAAAGAAGGTATTGCTACCAGTAGAGCTACTAGCAATCTTCTTTAGGGTGCTTCTCAGTAGTTTGATACTCACTCATTTAAAAGTGGCAGCAATAAAATGATGTAAAAGAACCTTCCAGTAACATACAAAATCAGACTGTTACAGATCCTTTATGTTTGGTAAGGAGCAATTAATTAGGATGAAGCTTCATTAGTGTTGCTTATTTAGAGGTAATAAACCAAGCTTATGCAATGAAAAGATCTCAACAGACTTTTGATGTTTCCTGACTTACTCCACCAGTGATACTCAGCCATCCAGCTCTAGGATAATTCCCAGCCTTCCTCCCCAGGAAAAGCACATGCATCTCCTATTTACCAGATGCTGGGATTCATGCCTGGAGCTTAAGTCCTTCTGTAGCTGGTAAAGCAGTCCAGGATGAGGTTAACTACAAATCACAAAAGCTGAAAGATGTGGGCAGAAGAGCCTGTTCAAATATTACACCCAGCCAACAGGTCTAGGTCTACATTTTGCAGCCAGCCAACTTTGCAGCTTAAAGCACATGACTGTAGCATTGCTGATCTGAAATTAAGCTTGGTCTGCCTAGGAAGAAGCAACACGTCAGAAGAAATGGAATGGCAAAAATAATGGAATTAGGACCTTAATCTCATCAGTACATATTTAGAAGAGCAACTTTACTTAGCAGGGCTAGAGGCGAGGAAGGCTACTGAGAACTAGCCTGCCAGGCAGGATTTTTAAGGACTCACCACCTTCCCCCCGGGCAGGAGGAGACCTCTATGTTCTCCTTGTCTGAAACAGTCTCAGATGCACCAGAAAAGGGAAATTGTCTTTGTGTTTGGAAGCTATAGTTTATTTTTTAAATATAGCAACACTGCAGAACTAAAAGTTATCTTAGCAGTTCCGCAACACATAATTAACAATAAAAATGATTCATTTAAAAACAAAATAAATGTGGAACCTTTTGCAATCCACTTCAGTGCTTTCAAAAATGCAACAACCCATTTGGTTCGTTTGTGAAATGGAAAATTAGGGGCTAGGACATTGTAGCACATTTCTTTCCTAATTCCAAACAAGTCAAAATTACAGGAAATGCCCAACAGCATAAAACACTGAAATAAATCTTGCTGTAAGGGTTCTTATTTGCTCTTTCAAGGGGAAAAAAAAAAAAAAAGAAAAAGAAGAGTCAACTTTATTCATGTTTGTTATTGAATTCAGGCATAAAACTCTTCAACCATCTTAGTGCTGTGCCCCAAGGATGCATAAGGACTTTCAAATCTTTTTCCTCCAGGCCAGACTAGGTAAACTTAATACTGCATGCAACTGAACATATACGCATGAGGTTGGAGAGATCATTCAGGGGAGCTCTTGGAGCACAGCAGACGTTCAAGGGCTTAAAGGGATTCTTTCCTGGGAAGACTGCTGGCATTACAAAGGTGCTGGCATAACAAACTATGTCAAGCTCCCTTGCTGACCTAGATTGCAGATCAGAACAAGGCCATAAATAATACTGGTTTGCAGTCCCAGTTGGTCCCTGTCACAAGACCACGATTACAACTGCCAGACACGGCCCTCTGGAAACCCAGCAGAGGAATAAAAAGGAGAGATTTTGCAGATTAAACTGACAAGAGCCAGGGGAAGCTTCAGAGGGGAGCTTGCCCTCACTAGGTCCAAGAGAACAATAATGAAACAGAGAGGAGGGGAAGAGCCACAGTGCGACATGACAATCACCTCGATGGCTGCTGCTCTTAGGAAATATTCTTTCACCCAGAAGCACTGGATGCCACACAGCTGCCAGGCACAGATGAAGTGCATTTGAACTGCATGTCCCAGAATGGCTTCTGAAATACTCAAAGGTCCTTTTCCCTCCTGCAAGCAGCTCCTGTACATACATTTTAAATTTAGTGCATGCAAAAATACAATTGCCAGCCAATCTTTATACAGAAAGGCTATGGAATATCATTCTAGGGGGATGATGACTAAACCGCATGTTCACCAGCCGCTCCTGAGATCTACTTATTCTATAAATACCCTACATGGAAACCATGCAAACATCTCCTTGGCCTCAACCCACTGATGAATTCAGTAGGTCACTGATACTCATTCCAAAGCTGTTCCAGGAAGCCACAAAACTGTGTCTAAATTATTACCATCTACAGAGACGTAGGGTTTTTCTTCTGTTTTAGGTTTTTATGGGCTTATGCCCCCTGCCCACTTCCAAATGGAAGCTAATATCTTTAACAGGTACATGCTACATGGCTTGAAAGCAATACTGAAATTGCTGACAGCATTTCAAACTCACACATTGCCTCAGTAATGTAAGACACACATGACATAACTGTCATTTTCAAAATGACCTTAAAAGACAACGCATGTACCTTTCCCAGACACCACCCTGCTGCCCTCAGAAGAGAGTCACTCTTCCACGAGGTTTCCTCAAGTGTGAGGGTCCACACTGATGCTGCGCTGCTGCTCCATAGCTCTCCCAAGCATCCCATCACCCACGCCTCAGCCATGACATCGAGACACCCTTGCCATAGCCATGACTCGGGGGTCAGCATCCCCCCGCCCAAGGGCTGCCCTCACCCTGCTGTAGGGCAGCCTTCCTCCCTGACCCCCCGTTGCCCTCCTGCCCGCTCCCTGGCACTAGCTCCAGCACTCCTTTGACCCTGCGCTGAAGCAGTTCAGCTCACAGAAATCAGCAGGAAAATAATCATTTTGCAGATCCAGACCTGGCCGCCTGCCCGAGTGCCAGAGCCAGCACAAAAGAGGAGCCAGGACCATGTGGCTGGGAAAGGAGGAGGAGAAGGAGGAGGAGGGTGGGACCAGCCCCGCACCGGTTTACATCAGCATAGGCTGCCAGGGAACCTCATCCTGATATGGTGCTGCTGGGCACCTGGCCAAAGGACTCTGGACAAAGCAGTGGTGCATACCTGACCTCACAGGCTATGAAGCGCTCTTGGGCTCCCACACTTAGACATTATATATAAACAGTCTTTGCGATGAAGATGTAATGTCTTGACTTTCCTGTCTTTGATGAAGCTGCTGCAGCTGCTTTTTTGGGAAGTTCTGGCAGCACAAAGGGCTGCAGTTATGCACTTTGTGCCTGCAGTGGCATTCTCCTCTCCTCTTATCACCACAACTTCTGCACAGCCTGGCCAAAGGATCCCCAAAGCAATACACTGCAGACTAGCCCAGCAAATACATACAACTTAGTTTTCAAGCAGATTGTGACCTGGCTCATGGTGGAAAGGCTCTGGCGAACATTGTTGGACTGTTAGATGGCAACAAGAAAGCGATGGCACCACCATGGTTTGCTGCAGTTCAGCTTTAGATGAGTTTCAGCTTACTGTGCAGCCACACTCTTGAAAATACTGCTGTAGGACTTGCAAGAGAAATGATATTTTTAAAATATAAGTTCAGCAAAAAACCTGCAAAACTAATTTGTTAAATAATATCCGCCAAGATTTACATGACATAAGAATGTATCATTTAAATTTTACTAACTGCTCCAAAACACTCTGTCCTGGGGAATTTTTCGTTTTTCCTTTATTTTTTTAAAAATGAATGTTTATGACCATGTCAAGAGACCACATAATGAATGGATTTTCCACCCAGTTCACATAAGCTTCTGTTGATAAAACATATTTGTATTTGTGCCTCCGAAGACTCTGTGACATTTCAGGTTTGGGGAAGTGATTTCTCTCATGAGTATTCATTAGAAACCCTAGGACAGGAAACGTGGTTTGTTTAAAAAAGACTCCCCTAGAACGGTCATTTATCAACTCTCCAGAGTTCCTACTTAAATGTATTTTCTGTCAATAAGCAGTACAGAATGATTAGCTCAGGTTTTGATAAAGTTTCCTTGAAGACAATGACAATATTCTTCAAAATCAGCCATAAACTCACAATAGAGAAGACAATCTCATTAACAAACACTTCAAATCCATAAAAATCCTAGCTGTCCTCATTATAAGGGCCTGTTAATTGAAGATGCACATACTAAGGTGATCCGAGGTAGTTCCAAGTGGGGTCATGCTCTACACACTTCAGCCACAGAAAATGCAAGAAAACATGGAGGCTGCATGGAGAGACAATGTGGACAGCAAGGGAAGGAAGTGACCTAGAAGTTCTTAGACCTTATTTGTGCGAGCAAGAAAACACAATAAATATCACCTGAAAGTATCAGGATTAAGCCACATGATCAATTGTATTAAATATACTTTTCGGACATGACTTACACTGGGAAGGAGACTAGTGGAAGTTGCGCATCTCATGAAGTCTTACCATTTCCTTGCCCTCCATATCCACACCACCTCCCTCTCCCCCAAGCCTTCACTAAAAAAACCCGATTCCCAAGCAAACTTTTCACCAGCTATAAACCAGAAAAAAAACAACATAAACAATCTTGACTTACTGCTTCTGATTTGGGAGGCACTGGAGGTGGAGGTAGGGAAACATCTGAAGACTTTGTGGCTGTTCCAACAGTTGCAGGCACAGGAAGAGATGCAGAACCATACTTTGATCGGAAAGACCCTCTGTAGTTGTCACATTTGCTCTTCTCACTTAGTGAGCGAGTGAGAGGCTGGTCACCAGCCTTTCCAGACCCTTGGTCCAACCACAGCTCTTCGTAAGGAAGTTCTGGTTTAGCAGGCAGAAACATCGACTCTTCACTAACTTCAGGGAAAAGGTAATCACTGCTACTGTCACCAGACTCCTGGTACTGAAGAGCATCATGAGAGAACAGGGCCCACTCGTTACACAAGTCCCGGCAACCATGGAGGTTCACCTCACTATTCCCATGCAAGTTGTTTCCATAGACACACACTGAAAGCCGATGGAAGGACTGCGTAAGCTCGTCCCGTGCGTAGCTGAGGGAGTTTGGCACATGGCTGTGCCCTGTGCATCGGCTCTTCTTTGGGCTCTTGCAGTCTTCGTTCCAGTCAGTTTTCACATCTCGCACGGCACGGGAATACTCATCTATGTCAAACTGTTCCTGGCATATATTAAACCAATGCTGGATGAGGGATTCGTGCCACAGCTCCCCCTTTACCAGGCTGTCAGGTAGAATAAATTTTGGAAGCAACAAGTGCAATGGAAAATGCATGGGAATAATTTTGTTGCCACGAAGCACACAACAAACCACCACAGTCTTGGTTTGAATGTTGACAAACTTGTACCTGTGCCCTTCACGGATAAAATGCAGGTCATAAGGGTTCCTTGGTGTAGGACTTGGCACAGTCACGTTAACGGGCAGCCTGGTTTTTTCTACTATATTGCGAATTGTGTGCTCACCTTCTTGCATCTGCACCTCCAGCGGGCTGCGGGTGCTGAATTTGCCCTTACACTGGAAGGGGAGACTGATGCTTTCGTTGGTCCTGTGGTTCATGCAAATGAGGCAAGGCATTTTGCCTCTGCCTAGCTTACTAATTGAATTAAGCTTCCCAATTTTTTTGAAGATGGTGTTGAGTCGTGACTTTTCCTTAGAAGATTTTGCATAAAGGATTTCTGCTTGCCCCATTAAAGTGAGCTCGTCCCCAGTACTAAGGGTAATGTTGTAAACTTCAGTGTCTTCATTGCACTCACCTGATGCCACCTGCAAAACAACAGTTAAAGATTTGGTTTAAGACTTCAAATCATATCAAAGCTATTGAGACTGAATTTACAAGGCTATCTATTGGGAGAAACTGAACTAAATTTATTTGGACAGCTGAGTAGTCAAGCACAAGGTGTTTAACCTGAAGCTTGGTCAAGTAACCTCTTTTATTTTTCTGCATATTACCAAAGGGGAAACAGCCACATGAAACCGCTACAGAAGGCATGAGACCAAACAAAGCCAATTTTTAAGGAAAGGACGTTCAAATAGCCACTTGTGTCACACAGCTATCACAAAAGCATGTCTGGATTCCCTTGGGTATCATTTTTCCCATGCCTTTCTTTCTGCTGTTTGCTAGAACTTATTTGCCAGGCTCTTGAGGGAAGTAAACTTCTTCCCATCTTCAGCTCCCTGAGGAGCAGAAAAGGTGATCTCACCATTACAGATGAAGCATACCCCTTTGATAGAATTTCTTCCAGGCTAGGGGAAATGACAGATGACATCTATTCCCTGAAGGAGAAGTCAAGAATATTGGTCTCTACCATACGCCTAACTCCCCCTCTGCTTTGCTCTCCTAGTCATAGACTTCCTTCCTCATTTTTTGATCATAATTCCAATTTAAGAGATTAAACAACATATGCACAGCCATGTGTGCGCTTTTCTAGCATGGAAATGATACTGGAAAGCGAGAGAAAAAAAAAAAAAAAGAAGGCAAACCAGATGTCTGAGGCTCATTTGTTCCTGAAGTTATTTCCTTAAGACTGGAATAGCTCCTTACAGACAAGATTGCACTGCTCCGTATTTGAGTAGTTTAATGTGAAAAGCTCTTTTCAGGCACCCAACAGAACCTGCCCAGCTCTTCCTCACCAGAAGATACCTGCTCATAAAGGAAGGTACATCAGATAAACACTACTGGCCTGTTACAGACTGTTTCATTTGGAAATATTTAATTTAATGCAATTTCTTTAATAGAAAATGCAAATGAAAATATATGCTGAAATTGTATATCCCTTCTGCACCTTGGCAACCTCTGAAGACTTCATGAAGCTGTTTGAAGTTCAAATTCTGGGCTTCAAACTTGGGTATCATTACAGAAGAGCCATTGCATGAAATCAAGGCTGTAATTCCAATCAGTTAATAACAGAGAAGCACTGTGAATAACACTTCCTCTTGTAAGACGTGATCTGTAATTCACTCCTGTTTGTGAAGTTGTCATTTACTTCTGCAAGCCTTTCAGAGCAAATGCACAGGCAGCTCAGCACCGCCTTAGCACTTCAGTCTCAAGGCTTCCAGAGAGGAAGTCATTCAAGCCTGAATTATCTAAACAAACACTAATTGGTCTAACCCAGGAAACTACTAGGATTTATGATGCGTAATACTCATTCACAGTTCACACCACTGGCCAGACAGCATTTTGAAACACCGCCACATGAAAGGAAAGCACCCTGTGTTTTTGCTGATAACACTGGTGTTACACTCATTGCTGGTTTCTCCTCAGAAGCACCACAGAGCTCTGCTTTTGAGCTACAGCCTTCACTGAAGCTGTTAAGGGCTGAGGAAACGCAGGGCTCTGTGCATGTACCATTGCATCTCCCCTTCTCATTCTGAGAAGGCTTATACTGCAATAACACCATTTTCTAGCATCGAGAAGTCCCTACAAATCGCTTCTTTGGAAAATGCCAGCTACACTGTCAGACACTTTAACTTGTGACAGTACAAGCTCTTGCTTCCAGCAGGACACTGACTGGAGCAAGGGAGGCGTCAGAACCTACGGCTGTGGGAGCTCCTGCTTAGCCAACCTGCAATTCCCTGTTGGCTCACAAACAAACAAGGCACTGCAGAAGGAAATGGAGGGCCAGATGTGAAGCCACAGAGGTAACTACCGGGCCAAGCTTCAAAACGTGGGTCTTGCAAAGCAGCTGCTTATTGATGGCATCCACTTCAAGCAGCCAAATAGAAAACGGATATTTAAATTCAACAGGCATGTTCGAAGATAAAATAATTCTCAATTAAAAATTCTGGAAAACATGCTTGCTTTTTTTTTTTTTGGTCGTAATATAGTCACAGGTAAAATAAAGCTGAATTTTACTGTTCTGGAACAAAAGAAAAAACATGCCACAATTCTAGTTTGGCACAGAGAAAAATACTGTTTGGCATTCTTCCTTCTGAACAAAAATATAAGGTATCAGCTGCTGTCCAAAACTGTAATAAAAAAAGTGAAAAATTAAATGAAAAGTCTAAGACTGCACAACTTTTATCCGTATCCACTAAACACTGCTATCGTGATGTTACGGCTGCTGGTAAACCTCAGCAGGCTAAGTACGTTTTAAAATTTAAGTCCTGAAAGTCAAGAAAACTAACTCCTCCGTGTTATTCATTCACCACCACATGCTCATTAACATTATAAATTATACATGGTAGATTAGCAACAAATATATACCATACATATATATATATCAGTACATATCGTACCATACATAGCAATGCACAGATATCTCTAAGTTTTTGTTTCTCAGTTTATATAGCTACATGACCTTTACTTTGTTCTTGTAGGAAACACCTATGAAAATCAAACTTGCTCTGTCCCATTCACGCAAACATTTCACTTTATCAATGGCCACAAAACTTAGAAAAACATCAACAAGGGACCATGGACATTAGCACAGGACATCAGGTCAGGCTTGCAGAATCCTCCGGGTTGCAAATGACCTATCCAGTCCAACCTGCTCTTCAAAGCAGGTGCAGTTATGGCAGGCTGCTCATGGCCCTGTTCAGTGACATTTTTAGTTTCTCCAAAGATGGAGAACCTTTACTTTCTCTGGGCAACCTCTTCCTGCATTCGACCACTCCTGTCTTAGCTTTTGGGCTTATTCTTTTTTCTTATATTGGAGCAGAATCCTCAAGTTCCAGCTTGTGCCTTTTGTCTCTTCTCTTCCCACTGGATAGATGAGTAAGTCTGTCTTCTTCGTATCCTCCCTGTAAGTAGGGAGCACAGCAGAGATCTCCCCTCAAACCTCTCAAGGCTGAATGAACCCAGACATCCCTGCCTCTCCTAATCCATATTTTGCTACAGTCCCCTGACCATCTCCATATACTGGACTTGCTCCTACATGTGAATGTCTTCCTTGTATCAGGAGGTTATTGGGAAAAAAGCCATTTCCAAAACTGGAAGCAATACTCCCAACTGTAGTATTACAAGTGCTGATGGGGAATAGTCACAGTCCTTGGCTTGCAGGGTGCACTCCTGTTTATACAGCCCAATAAGCTGTTGGCCACCTATGTTACACCACCAGTGTTGTCTGGTTCTCCTCAGACATTTTCCAGAGTCACTTTCAGCCTGTTGCAGAGCTTATGGCATCTCAAGTGCTTCACTTTGCACTTGCCTTTGGTGAATCTCCAAAGGCCCCCGTCAGCCTAGGAATCAGTCAAGCACAGCAACTCTTCAGAATACATTTGATTAATGCCATATAGAACACTTAAAGAAAACATGAGCTGCGAGAAAGTGCTTATCGTAAATTATTCCTAAAAGGTAGAATGGGTAACACCACACCAGACTCTGCTTCCTCTGCCTTCCATGCTCCCAGCACTGACCCAGCAGCATGTGCACCTTCAAGCACCCCATGTTCCTTCACACCCCCGCTGAGAACATGCCCCATGCACCCTCTGCTTCTTGCTATGCCATCACTGGCAGGGTGTAGCAGAGCCCTATGCTATTTCAGACACTTGGACCTGCTAGTAGCATGTCCCAGCCCACACACGACATAGCGTGTCACTGGTACATATGACAGAAAAGACAGCAGCATGCTATCAGAATGGCAAAATTAAGGTAGTCCAGAACATAGGCTGACACAGAAATTGCCACAAAAAAAAATAGGTGGTTAACTGTTGGGATCTCCTCATAATTCTGGAGAAAGCACTTGTGAAACCTTCACTCAGCTGCATGACATACCTGGGAGGGCTGACTGTGCATTCCCAGCGTGGCTTTGCTCTGCCCCACACATTCAGCTCACTCCCTGCCTCCTCCTTCGCCCGCATCCAAGCAGTGCTCTTGCCTCCTTTGGGACTTTTGCCAAGTTCAGTTTCCAGCCTTCAGGTGTGAAGACCCTGCAGCTGGTAGGAACCTGAGACTAGCTGAAGGAACGAGGTGAAGGAAGGCAGGACTATGCATCGTCCTCAAACACTTCCATAGTGGGATTGTGCCCTCATATCTTATTTGTGTGTGTGTGTCCCTCACACCTTTTCAAAACAGAAATTTTTTTGCTGGGTAATTCCAGTGCAGTAACTCGCAGCAGTAACCACCATGATGCCAATAAGATCACAGTCCTGCAAGTGTGCACGTCTCAATCTCCTCTTGTTTACTCCCCATGCTATGTGCGTTTGCACAGAGGCATGTAAGTTGGGCTCCCAGAGAAGCCAACTTAGTGGCTGGAGTGCCAGGAATTCATTCCTTTGTGCTGCTCTTCAGGTGCTCTCCTGCTGACCTGTGATTCACTTCGTGCATCTACTGCTGACACTATCATCAAAACTAGTCTCACTGCCTCCTGCAGCTCAGCCACCCTCTAGGAGGCCCTCTGCCTGGGCATACCTTTGCAGGCAGCTCTGCTGCCTGCCTCTGCCCCAGGAGAAAGCTCAGGGCACTTACTGCAGCCTCTCCCTGCGGCAGCTCAGTCTGGATGGAGGCATTGGCCACTACTGGGGTAGATGGTGCAGACCCCCCAGCCCAAGCTGCAGCCTTTCCTCCCAGATGAGTGCCCACCTTTCTGCAATGAGGATCAGGTAGGATGAGCGCACTTGACCTTTGCAGATCATCACAGAATGGTGCCTGGTTGATGGCAAGTCTCTTCACTCATCTACTCCAAAGCCATCTAGAAATCACTGGTAGATGTTTGAACTGAACAAATCCTAACACAAAAGACCCGCAGAATCAGAACCTACCACATGCTGTACTTACCCTTCATCTCCCTGCAGCTAGACGTTCCTCCATATTAACTGTTCCCTACTGATGCCAGGGTGCTGAGGGGGTACTGGCTTACAGACAATTTACCAAACACACGGCAAAACCACAGTGGATTAAGTCACTATAGTGTTTCAAATTTCAAGACTCCTGCAATTCGATAACATTCAGAAGCCAATTATATCTACTGCAAAAGACAGGACAGTGATGAATGACTATTTAGGAAACATATTCTTTTGGGAAAGCTCAAGTATATTGTTTCTTTAGCTTAAGAAAGAGTTAACTCAGAAAAATAGATTTTGATAACACTTGACTCAATATCCTATCTTGGACTCCAATCGTTCTAATTCGTTACAGTTTGAAGTCTTTAATCACTTGGACACATATGAAGTCCTTATAAAAATTTGTGGCTTTATATTGCGAGTTATACCTTCTAGTTTTTATCAGAGTCATGCAAGCATTGTATTCACTCTAAAAATTCGCAGTTAGGACCTTTATTTTTTTGGTAGCTCTTTTCAACAGTGAGGTATTATAGAATCATAGAACAGTCAGGGTTGGAAAGGACCTTAAGATCATTTAGTTCCAGCCCCCCCAGCAATGGGCAGGGACACCTCCCACTAAACCATATCACCCAAGGCTATGTCCAATCCAGCCTTGAATGCTGCCAGGGATGGAGCATTCACAACTTCCCTGGGCAACCCATTCCAGTGCCTCACCACCCTTACAGTAAAGAATTTCTTCCTCATATCCAATCTAAATTTCCCCTGTTTAAGGTTGAACCCGTTACTCCTTGTCCTATCACTACAGTCCCTAGTGATGAGTCCGTCCCCAGCATCCCTATAGCCCCTGTTCAGATGCTGGAAGGCTGCTATGAGGTCTCTGATTTGTAAGTTACTGCACATGGTTTGGACTATCAAAGCCAAGGGACTAATCATACCACTGGATAGAAAACACAATTTTTTTCAGATCACAAAAAATGGAAAAAGATTTTTTTAAAAAAAATGTTTTCACAAAAAAAAAAAAAAAAAAAAAAAAAAAAAGGCAATTTTACTCAAGGAATTTGACAAAATTCAGTGAGACAGCGTCCTAGTTTTCTGTTATAAAACATCTTGTCTCCCAAGACAGAGAACCAGCTCATGAAGTACAACTCTTCATGTCAGTATACACTCATTTCCCTTTCAGCTGAGAGGGACTTTGCCCTGATTGCTGCATTAAAAGCTGGCTTCAGTGCCGTTTAAGGAGAGGAAAGTTGCTATTGCAGAGTTTAAAAATGCCAGGGTAGGTGACAACCTTCTTTTTATGTGCTTTTTGGAGACTTAGGGTGAGTGTATCAAAGCAAACAGAATTACAATCAAGTCAGGAAATCAGTTTTGCTTCACTGTGCTGCATTAAGATGTGTCAAAAAAGGAAAATGTAAAGTTTTCACTATAGATTTATTTCTGCCAAAATGCACACTGTAAGGGCCAACACAGATAAACCATTGTGAAAAGAGGTTTACCTTAAAAAAAATGACAAATGAGGTATCACAAGTTCACACCAGCCACATAATGTCTTCGATAGGAAAGAAAAGAAACATTCTAGGGCTAATTAACTAACCCAGCTCTCCATCCTGCAAAAGCTCTGCAAACAGCTTCACAGCCTCTCCAGCGAGACCGAGTGATATCTTCAGGACAAAAATTATATCCCCAGCACAAAAAATGATATCCCAGAAGATGTGAAGGGCCCTGAAACAGTAAGTGGTCTGTTTTTCAGAGTACAGGAACTCACGGCTTTATCCTGTGTTCAATCTACACAATATTGCTGCTTTTTAAGGGAACACTTTGTGAATTGTCCTTGGTATGATGTGGGGGTTTTGTTCCTGGTTTTCTTTTTAAGTCTTAATGCAAATAGCTTCCTGTGTGTTTGTACAGACTGCCACCTGTATGGGACCAGAGCAGTTGACTGCAGAAACCTATCTTAACAAAATAGGACAAAAACTAACCCAGTCTTTCTCCTCCTTCCCAATCTAAAGCGGAAATCTGGAGATGGACTTTTTATAAGAGCTTTGATAGGACAAGGGTGAATAGCTTTAAACTGAAAGAGGGTAGATTTAGATTAGATATTAGGAATAAATTCTTCACTATGAGGGTGATGAGGCACTGGCAAAGGTTGCCCAGAGAAGCTGCGGCTGCCCCATCCCTGGCAGTGTTGAAGGCCAGGCTGGACAGGACTTTGAGCAACCTGGTCTAGTGGAAGGCATCTCCGCCCATGGCACAGGGTTGGCACTGGATGATATTTAAAGTCCCTTCCAACCCACACCATTCTGTGATCCTATGATGAAAACCTGGGGGAAGGAATGAAGGGAGACCCATCTCACCTTCCCAGGAAAAGGTGGTTTATTTTTTTCCCTTTAGCAACTAACACACAGAGTAAAAATAAAGTATCTCCTTTGGAAAAGATCCCATGGCCCATTGCAGCAAGAAGGCAGTTCGCGGAACAGCAGTACTACCTGCAAAATCCTACCAGAGCAGCAAAGGATTTACATCGGGGAGCAAGGTTTGCACCAAGCTGAACAATAACTGCAGCATATTGGCACATACAGGCAGAACTTAACGAGCACAGACAAAACCATGCGGTGACTGCCTGCCTGATGGCATCCGGTAACTCTACAAGCTCTTTCTTCAAAAAATACCCATGAAAGTAGAACAAGAAAGAATTCCCAGACTTGAGAGTTACTCCTCATTTTAAATGCTTCATCAGATATTTCAGGCAATTTTTTTTTTCCTTTTTATATCAGATTAGCTACCTTCTGATATTCTCTTCTGAATTTAAATGGCCATGCTGCATTGGACAGAAATCAACTTACTTAGTATTCCACCCTTTGCTCTTATCAGTTTGACAGGATCTCCCCTATATTAAAATTATAGTGTACATAATTCTCTTGCATGTAAAGGCTTCTTAAACACTTTAATAAATCCTGTTAAGTTCATTTATTTTTTGGAAGATGATAACCTTGGAATACACTTCTATGAAATTGGAAAAACTGCCAAGAGAAACATTGCCAAGATAACTGTGTAACTGGGTTAAACCTGAATTATTATTACTGTTATTTACATGTATTATTACTGTTATTATTAAGGAGTATCACTATAATACCTTCTAAAAATGGATCTGATATCTAACATTGAGCTTATTTCTCAGTTTGCTAAATATAACAAAGAGTTTTAAGAACATTCGTATTAAACTCAAGATACAATATTTACATTTAAACAAGCCTGCAGACAAATACTTTTCTCCCTGTAAAGTCAAAGCAACATATCTTACTGCTCCACTCTCCTGATTCGGTCATTGAGCAATTGAGAAATAATGGCACAGCACTGGATAAGGCTAGCAGTCCCAAGGTGAGACTGATTTTCCTGGGGAGAAATGAAATCTTCTTGTTGCCTTGAGTTGCCCAGCTATCTCCTAAACACACACAAGTGTTCCAACTTTCTCATGTAGCCTTCATTCCTGAAAAGCTCTACTTTACAGGTTCTGGCTAATGGAGAGTGTATGGAAACAATGTATTGTCTTGAAAGGCATGAGTCTGTGTCACTGAATGAATTAACTGAAGAGCTCTCACACAGCAGTCTTCAATCCTGTTACAGACCTATAAAAACTGCAGACTAGCAGTGCAAGATCAAAAAACATTAAAAGGTTGTTATACAAAGCCCACCTCGCTACACATGGGACCAGGAAACTATACTGGTTTTGCACCAGCAATATTGACCAGTTTCCCCTGTAGGAATGCGGATCACACAATGCGGATCTGTGCCACTGCATCCCAGCTCTTCTACCAGTCTTAGGTGGTGTATCAACTAAAGCAAACCAGACAAGCTCGAAGACCACTCTGCTCTTCTGCCAGAGCTGACCTGCGTTGTGTAGCGTCACACATTACAGGCAGGATAAAGAAGAACAAGTTCTGTCTTCATTGTTTCATGTCACTGCAGCATGTTTGGGGACAGCAAGCTGTTTTACACTCATGGGATTGCTGACCCTTTGATGAGCCAAAGAGGTGCGCACATACAAACACACATACACATACACACTGAGAACAAGTGTGTCGTTTGTATTTTTCTTTGTTTTTGTTCTACTCACAATGCTATTTAGCTGCAGTGATTTCAAGACAAGCAACCCCATCATTTCCCTCTGTGTGCTCTCTCAGAATAAAGCTTTCTGGACAGGGATTTGAGCAGCTGCTGCTTAGCAGAGAATAAAATTCACACTGCTGAAGGGGGATGAGTAAGGGGGCAACAAACAACATTTGTTTAAAATCTGGCAGGAGCATCCTAATTAGATGAATTATTGGATGGATCATCAGCACTGCTCCTCAAAGTGCCATAGGACAGGAGAGCCCTTGGAGGACATGTTGATTTAAGATGGCAAAAAGAACCCCAAAGAGCACTATCACTGAATGCAGAACACTAAAGGCTCATTTGTGTCTCGAAAATCACACTTCCCACACAGCACCATTGCTCGCTTGCCATGTATATAAAGCTTGTAACAGTTAATCATTTAGACAGGAATAAATATTTATTCAGGGACTACCTTAACGTTGAATGTTATTTCCTCCATGACGTAAACTCGTTCAGGAAATGCTTTAGCCACCTCCTCCACACTGTTAAAATACTGCACTGGCTCCTTAATATCTCGGTCTTGTTCCAGCAGCTTAAACTGCCCTGAAAACAGATGATAAACAGAAGAGTTGTAAGATATTTATATTGGACAACTATCACTGTGGCAACTGCTGGCTCAACTTCTTCACCATTTTGCCCGGTCAATTTTTCCAGTTAGTAGCAGCCAAAGCAGAGGACGGAAGATTGCAGAGAGTCTCTTAAACCTGCCACAAAAGGCATCCCATTTCACCAGGTCAGAAGGAAAAGCATGTGCCGAAGCTAAAGTTCAGTTAAAAAAGATCCTTTTATCACATGCTCTCTGGAAATAG
Organism: Psilopsiagon aymara; assembly: GCA_024733675.1. NCBI lineage: Eukaryota > Metazoa > Chordata > Aves > Psittaciformes > Psittacidae > Psilopsiagon > Psilopsiagon aymara. The sequence goes on along the minus strand of JANRGW010026217.1, from coordinate 37,019 downwards.
TAAATAACTATGGAGGCATTTTTGTGTACTTAATTCAGTGTATTAGTATTTGTACAGATAGCAGTTTCTGGCCCTTACTATTAGAAGTTTTACAGAAAGAAAACACCCAGTATTATATAGCCCTGAAACAATAAACATAAGGTTTTGGCTTTGTTTTTAGCATCACTGAGCAGCTATTAAAAAATGCTAGGCTAAACCCCTTTTCCTTCTAGGCTTCCCCAAGAGTGGCATAGCATTTATTTTTCCTTAACCATAAACTAAGTCAGTCGAGAACTTGAGCTAATGTAAGAAATTAAAGCATACACATTTAAAACCCTTTTGAAGGTGGTCACCTTCAGGAGAGCATTAGAAAGAAGTGTTTCTTACTGACACTTTCTCCTCCCAGCATGAAAGCCTAAATTTCCTAAGCCTTGTAAAAGGCAAGAACTAACGCGGAGGCAGCTGCCCCAGGCAGACCTGCCAAGGACAGCCAGGCACATCAATCGCTTCTGTGCACTATGAACACAAAGTTTAAAAGCTTTCTTTTACAAATACAGTGATAATGAAAGCTTACGTGGACACATTTGCTGCTTGTATGACTTAAAATGTGTGGAGCGATCTCCCCAAATTTAGAAATATTGTAAGTTAAAGGCTGGTCTCAGCAAAAGAACAGCACAGCAGGACTCAATGTACGAAACAACTGCAGAAAATGGGAAAAAGGCTGAGTAAAATCAGTGATTAGTGGTTCTCCTGTAAATCGTATTTTAAAATTAGCAACGCATGCAGCCACTGGATTCTTGCTCACAAACAGTGCTTGGCTTCATTAAAACACATGCAGCACATCAGGATGTCAGCCACCTACAGAAATATTTTCTCACTCCTTCAGCATTTTTGTGCACAACACCCTGCTGCCCCTATACAACCCATTAGCCTTGAGACATTCGTGACATATTTGGGGAATTCACCCACACTGAACTTCTTTGGGCCACCTGGCAGCAGAGGAGGAAATGAATGCAAGCTCAGCAAGCCCTGATGCCCCATAGGAAAGACTTGTCCTGCCACCCTTCCAGGTGTGTGCACACACTTGTACACACATGCACACACCAAGAGAGGTGAAGAACAAGAGGCTCAGCTCCTCCGCCCAACCACAGCATCCTGCTGACAGAGGCACAACCTTTTAATCCATACACTCGAGTACCGTGGTTGTAAGCCTAAATATCAACCTTCAAGACTGAAGACTTCCTTTTATTCCCTTCCATACATTTTGTCATTCTAAAGTGACCACAGTAACTTTGAAGTATTAACACCAGAGCAAATAAAGATGCTGCTATTTCCCACTGCAAGACTGACTGCATTTTGCAAATGTTTAGCAACCTTCACTGCATTTCAAATATCAGTTGCCTTGGAGTTTTTCTACCTTTGTGTCTGCTTCAGGACATGCTATTATTTGAAGCTTAGCCAAGGCAATTCATGTACTTTGAAGACCAACACTGGGGCAGAAGTAGCAGCACCTTTGTCTGACCTGCTGAGGCCATTCCTGCAGTATGTGACAGCAACGGAGTTGACTACAGGATGGCTTCTCCAGCATTCTGCCTTCGACAGGAGTAAACAGCAGCCACGTAAAGAGGACTTTAAGCACAATTAGCAATACCAGCCAGAGTCTCCACACCTCTATGAGCAACTCATGGCTCAAGGATGTCCAGAGCAGGAAAGAGGTATCTTTGGGCTTAGCAGCTCCAGAGGTTTTTCTTCCTTGTACATTTACCTAATTGCTGACTGAATGTAACTGAAACTCTCACTGTACACATACCCTTGATCTTGAAAAAAATCTAGCAACTTTTTCTTCCACAGACTTTCACTACCTACAAGATTCAGAGTAGAAATCGTAGGAGTGACAAAGTTACACCTAGCAGACACTGTGGGTAGCAGCAGGAAACCCAACAGTAGGCAAGCATTTGGAAAAATGTTTCACATACTTAACAGAAGCATTTCATCATCCTAAAGCTGAATTCTTCAGCCTATCCACTCTGAGCCTTTTTGGCACAAAGCAGTAAGAGGCACCACGCAGTGGCACCTCTGGGCTCAGGGAATCAGGGAGGTGCTCAGTTAACTGACACTGGAAAGCATGTTGTGATTGACACCCGAGGCATACACAAGGAATGAAGAGAGAACTGTGCTTTTTAATCCCCATCCCACCATGCAGACCATGTGAATCCTGGCTTCAGGATTTCCCCATCAGCCATAGCCTAGCCAGGAGGATGCATTCCTCAGCTTCACAGGTCCTTTCGCCTGCAGGCATCCCGCTTTCCTGCAAAGGAAATTCAGGAGTGGAGGGGAGCCGAGTGAAGTCAGACCTCCTCCTACGTGAAGTCAGGATGTGCCAAGACACCATGAAGCAGTGGGGATTGAGCCGTACCAGGGAGCATCTGACAGCACATTAAAACTACTACTCTGTAGAGCAGAACCAATGACTGTATTTCACAGATAATCACCAAGGGCAAGATGTTCTTAAATTTTACAGAACTTGTCACACACTGTTCACTCACCATGGGCTGACCTGACGTTGTCACTCTCTCCTGCTTACTTCTCAATTGCTGTCCTCTTTGACTACCAACACAGCCACCTGGGTGCCGCCCTAACTGATCGCCCAGTTTGGGATCCTGCAGTCTGATTTGCAGGATTCCCAGCTGTGGCTTACTATTTGAGGCCAGCTGTGATTACAATTTATAATGGCATTTCATCCTTTCAGTTCCCTGAAGAAAAAAAGCTCAAACCACAGCAAGTCTGAGTCATGTCAGACAGACCTAAGTCCAGTGGAGTTACTTTTGATTCAACACTCTCCCCTATGTACAGAATGGAGTTCAATAGGATACTGCATGGAAGCTACATAGGCGTTTTTTTTTTTTTGAAACTGTGCGATACCAGTGATAAAATTTCACCAGTTCAGAAAGAAATTGAGAACTCCCCCTCCAGAGCAGGAATTGAGTTGGGCACTGTAACAAAGCATGAATTCACATGAATGAGGAAGGAAAACAACATACTGAATAATATCACATTATACGGATAATACTCATCAAGCATTTTGGATGAGACAGTGGTCTTTAATTCTAGGTTCTCTAGTTACCCTGTTTAGAAGCATACTACTATTTTACTGTGACTGTTATGTCTTTAACAACAGACAGTCCAGTCTGGTGGCAAGAAAAGGCCAGTCACCCGTTACAACCCAAACCTCTACAAAGAAGTCCCACGTTCCTCAGCACCAAACACATGCTTTAGGGTGTGTTATAGGAAGCAGGGTCTGCTATCTATTGTAGAATTACTCAAGTTCTTGTAAAAACAATTAATAAATGAGTTGAAGCTTTGCTTCAGTACAAAGACATGCTCAGAACCATCTATGTCGCTATCTGTGCCATCCTCCCCTTCCTTCAGCTGAGCTGCGCAAACACAAAGCTGTCTGTGCCTTCACTGCTAATAAGCAGCAGTTCATGAGGAGGTTGACTACAGAGGAGTACACACAGATCCCAAAGCATATAATAGAAGGGCAGCATTAATCTCCTCCTGTTACGAAATCAAGAAGTATGCTGTGCTTGGAAGCTGTGAGGGGCTGTCAGGGCTAGATGTTAAAATCCCTCTGCTTTGGAAAAGATGGTTTATAACTCGAGATATTCTATAGACTTTTAAAAAGAATTATTTCCTCATTGAAAAAGGCAGACTTTTTTATTGGAAGGAGAGAAAGAAGGGCTGAAGAGGGGCCTGCAATACACATTTCAGCCAGATGTCAAGTAACTAACTAATAGGGAGGAAGGAGACAATTTCTTATTATGTTTCTCCCCAGTCTCTGTTCAAGCTGTCATAAAAAAAGACAGCATGGCTGAAATAAAAGTTAAATAGACATAAATCTGACTTGACTGCAAGCTAAAGTGGAATTTCATTACACTTTGCAAGAGGCATGATTTCATCGTGAGACTTTACAAAACTGACAGCAAGCTAAATAAGTCATAAGGCAATTTTAACTGTGTGTTAATTGACAATTCAACAAAAATTCAAAGAAAATGTAAAGCTAATACACTTCCATAGAAGTTCACCCTTCCCTCTTACTGGCACAAAAAGAATAATGAAATGTTGCCCCACTAAATCAGCACAGGTTCAGAAGATCAAAAATCTGTAATACCTACACGGTCCACTGGGCAGGTGTAGTTACTCCCTTGCAACCAAGTACAATGGAGTGATGAACAAGCTCTATATCTCTTTATCTTTCTGTCTGGCCTCTGGCAGGCACAGTATTGGAACAGTTTCAATCTAGTATATATTATCTCTGCAGATTATGAATTCTTATTTCTCTGTGAAGGCACTTACAGCAAAGACAGTAAATCCAGTACTGCTGGAAATGATTCCAGAAAGATAAAAAGGCAGGGAAAGACCTAAACCAGGGCTTATCTTCCAGTTTATAGAGACATTTATTAAAACTCAGCAGTAGCAGCAAGATCAGTCCATCTTCCTTCTAGCCAGAAGCTGGCCCGGCAACATCTGCGAACAGGGGCATTAAACAGTTCCTTCTGTCCAAGCCTTCAGGTTGCTTCTGCTGCCTCTGCTGCCTAGGTTCTTGCAAGCTTATGTATGTTCATAACTCTAACCACCTCACACAGGTTATTTCTGTAATGTAAGATCCCCTGGGTTTTGCAGTGATTTACCCCTTACCACCAAACTGTCCAGCCATTTCCAACAGTCCAATGAATGCTTCCAAGATAGAAACATTCATTTTGTATTGCACCCGTCCTGCAACTGGACCAAGGGAATCCTTAGCGATGAAAGCACATATATGCTTATATACCAAACAGAAAAGATGAAAAAAAATTCTGTACAAGAAAAAAGTAGCTGCATGTCATCAGTACAAAACATGGAAGGTCACAGAAACATCTGCACAACAGTGCATCTGTTACCTGTGAAATGATTCTCCAAGGAGGCAGGAGTTGTATTGTCTTTCAGCAGCTTTGATTATTTAATAAGTCTCACATCTCTCTATGCAGGACTGCATGCAAAGCCCAGCACTTCTCAAGAATGTGCAGATGGCACAGCAGGGTAGCAAAAGTACTGCAAAGGTTTATGTTTCATATTATTTGTTGAATGTTGACTGCATTTCAGTGTTTCAAAGAACAGCAGAGCTAACTGAAAAAGAAAAGGCTCTCTACCTGCCAGAATAACACTGCTTTGGAAAAAGACAAGTTTTTGTCTACGCTTCTCAGCATTCCTGTGCATCAAGCTGATAAGAAATAACTTTGTTTTCCTCCCCAAAAAGGCAGAGTTGAAAAGCATAAGCCTAAAGCATAAATAAGATGTAATAGTGAAGAGCACAGAGGTGGCTTGCTGTACATCAGAAAAATGTGGTTGCATGAACTGGAAAGTACACTTCATCATGCCCAGTTCTTCCACGGACCTGTACAGTCTTCAGCTGACTGTGTACATAACTGCCCTCAATACCTGATTATAGAAATGAATTTGTCTCAGTTTGAGGCAATGGAAGGAAACCTCAATTTATGGTCTCACTTATCACCCCATCAACTAGATCATAGAGTAGAGCTATTTTGCCCCTACTTAGAAAAGACAGCCAGTCAAGAGAGAGCACAGCAAACCAAAGACTCTAAAATAGCAGATTAAGATGCAATCCTAACATGCTCACCAACATGTAATTTTTTTAAAAAAAACAACAGTGTTTTTATTTGACACTTGCCAATATGTCTTTGCACGGAATCTACATGTGGCATTTTGTTGTTGCAAAGAAGTGCTGTCATAGTAGTTGCTGTAGCTGCCCTGAAAATAAGTTAGAATAAAAAAGACGCCATCACATCTTGTATACAGCTAATAAATGACTGCAACCAAGGTGTAAAGTTAATATTGCAGCTGTTTTGGGGACCTATCACTAAATAATTGTGAAAAGGTTTGGTAGACATGCAGAAATAATGATAACTGAGAAATAAATGCCTTGATTCACTTTTGTCATCTTCCAGCTTGATGAAACTTAAGTCTTTGTTCTCAGCGCTCCAGAAGAGAGAAGAGTGTCTTGCATGCTCAGGTTGTCCAGAGTTGCCAGGCCTCCATGGCACAGGGGACAGTACAGGGGGAAAAAAGACTCATCACAGCTATAAATGTAATTACAGAACCATTTTTAGCAGCAGGAACAGACAGTAGTCTGCAAATGAACTAGTGCAGACAGGCTCCCAGCCTTACTGTTCACAGAGAGGACGCTTGCTCTGCCACCTCAGGATTTCTTGTTGAAGGAGCTACTGATTTCACCTCAGCTTGGGACCCAGCAGCAAACTAACATGGGTACAGTGCTATAAGCTCATCCCCTCAATCAAATAAAGAGTAAGACAATGTAGCAGTACAAGTTCATCCTTATCTACCACACTGGTGTCTTCTAAGAGCTTTGTGAAAAAAAGGTTTGGAGGGTAGAGACGGAAGTGTTATTCATAGGAATTTTTGTGTTTATTTTTATATTGTATCCTACTGAAAGAATATAGGAAATAATAAAAGGGTAGAGAATACAGTAGGAAAATACACAACAGAAGTCTTAGGTACACAGCCTCCAAAGGATAATGACTGGGTCACAAACCAGAAAAGCTACAACTGAATCTTATTATTGTAATCACCATGAAATAGCTATTAAACAGACTTTGAAATAATGCCTCAGTTTTTGAAGAGCTGCCTGTCAGTACTTCTTGAGCGGAGGGAAAGGGATGAAGAGGACCTCTTGTGTCCCCACTGTACCAAATCTTCTGGAAATTTTAGGAATGTATTAAAAAAAAAACAACAGATGAAGCATGAACTAGCGACATATCTAAGTAAACATAATACAAGTAGAATTCATCAAGTGTACTGGAGCTAAATTTATGGCACTGCAAAACAGAGGGCAAGGCACAAAGGCACATTGTAGAGATTGTGCAACACTTCATGGCGAAGGAGCCCTTCAGAATGAATAGTTTTACTTCTCGGAAGTATTATGACGATTTTTAAGCCTTAAATGCCTTTATTCCTCTCTGTGTTATGTCTGCGGTACAAATACCCATTCAACCAAGAGAGAATGAGTCAGGCATCACAACCTGGTGAGACATGTTTAAGCAGTGCAACAGCATGCTGACACATCACCTGTGCATATGCACAGGCACCATTCAGGAGATCAAGGAAGGGACTCCAACCAAGTTTCCCACACAGCAATGCAATGCTTGCTAATCAAAACCTCTAATCCTACGCCGGCGGAGCAAAGGGGATGGTACAGACTAGTGTTCTCTTTTCTCTTATCTTTCTTTTGACTCTGAAGTTGCATAGCAAGAAAAAAATTCAATTCTGTTGGCAGCATAACAAAGAAAAATCAATTCAAATTGTGACTGATGATAGCTTAAAGCAGATTTAACTTACATACATTACATGAGAGGGAATTTTGGGTTACAGATGATGTAAAAAGACAGGGAAAACAAGCCTAACCTCTAACCTTTGTTTCATAGGTTATTACCATCACAAATACAAGATTACCACAATGAAATGTTCCATTTTACAAGGTCACATGTTTGAGTGTCTGGACAGTAATTTAACTAGATTTAACTTACTCACTGGGTTATCATTGATCTAACTTGTAATTAACACCATTCTATTCCTTTCCCATGTGCTGCCAAAAGACACCTAGAATATTCCATAGGCGGCAAGTTAGTTCACATGCTTAAGTGACCATGCAGAGGACTGATGACTACTGCACTGTCTGACTTTCCTAATTACTATTAACAAAAGTTGTTGCTAGGTTCCTGTTGAATAGTAAGAGTACAAAGACATGCACATGAAGATGGCATGCTCTCCTGGTGAGTATCAGAGCTTATCCAGATTGCAGCACAAGAAGTCACCAAGAGAATGAGCCCAACTAAGCCAACCCAAAGCCTGCATAAAACAGTGTTGGGATAACTATGCTGAACAGCAGCTGCCCAACAACAAAAGCTTTTCCTTATGTGACTCCTAGCACTGCTCCCTTGGTACTCACTTAGTGGATACCCACTTAGACTTCAGTTAATGGTTAAGTCACTGAAAGCTTACAGATCCAACCTACTACATCAGCATCCAGGATCCTTATAAGAATATCTGCTGGAACTTCTTGACAACAAAAAGGAATATTTGATAATATGGTAAAGCCACACTTAACAGCAGCCTTTAGCAAAAACTGCTGTTCTCTATATGAACAGCTGGAAGAGAAAAAGAGGTAGAATCAAAGGTGGAAAAGTACAAGGTTACGGTTCATACTGTACTTGGAATCTCTTGTTTTCACTGTTTCATTTATACATTAACACTGATTCAGGGCTAAAAATGAATCTTAAGGAGCAGAGACCCAGCTTAGGTACATCAATGCAAAATGAACACCAAACCTTCAGCTGGATGGCAGACAAGTCTAACAGCATCTTACATTGTTCTGCTCGAGCTAGATTTTCCTATTTTAGTGAAAGTCATCACATACATTTAAAATTAAGAAGCAGCACAGACTTCATCTGCTTTTAGATCTGTTCATAACTAGGTGATCTCCTCCCAGGTCATCAGTATACACTCGTCCCATATATATATTGAAAGAACAGGGTTGTTTACAGTAGATTAACATTTAATTAAAGCACAGACAAAGTTGAGACGAGACTAACAGAATAAACTCCTGGTTAGCACTTGAAATTAATATTTCTAGTTTCAAGCAGACTTAAACAGACTCTATTAGAATACCTGTCAAAGGTTAGCCAAGTATGCTAGGACTTTTAATATCACAGCTGCATCAAAAAATTCTGCCTTTACACCATGGATTCCCTCACTTCATTAACATTGATTGCAGTAGAATTATGAATGTGTAAGACTTCCTCTTTAATGCAGAAAGAGCAAAATCCTTTTTATTTTTAATTAAAACAAAATTTCTAATCATTAGTTTGAAGAAAACGCAGTAACACAAATTTTTGCTGTTTAGGCTGATATCACTACTGCAATAGTGCAGTTGTGGTGCACAATCTCTGCGACTCCAAGTACTGAATGAGTACAGAAACCCAACTCCATCCTTGGTCATAACACAGACTGCAGAGGTTGTAACCGCAATTAACTTGTGGATTTACAGCAGACACAACTTTCTGAATTTGATAGCCACCTCTTAAAAACCAAATTTGACAGAAATGGTTTTTCCAAATAACTTCATATGCATTCTTCTATTTCTTGGCAAGTTGAAGCTTTTGCAACTGCTGAGTTAAATCATTAGCTTTGCTTTACTGAGTTTATTTATTTATTCTGCAAATGCTTCAAAGTCCACACTCACCAAAACTTAAGATCTCAGTGTTTGTGCCAGGGTGCAAAGACACTTTCTTCAATCATAAACCCTTTATGCTTTCTGTTCTTTTGCTGACAGATCTTTTTTCCTCCTGCTACTCCACATGAGTATCCCCATTTCTATGGCTTGACTTTAGCACCATTCATTGCTTTCTTGCTCGCTGAGCAGCCTTTTGTGCCTTTCAGGTTCTGACCCTGTCCCATGCCTGTTCCTGGCACAAGTGTAGGATGGTGTGTATTGAAATATTCCACTCCAGAAGGACAGTTACGTCGATAGCAGTGCCTCTGGCTGGCACTCGCACTCCAATAAACAAAACTAAAGAAAAAGTGCATTCACAGAGCAGAAATCTTGAAAATGTATACAGATCAATTCTGTATAAAAAGTGCTTTTGTTTTCTGTTCAGGAACAGGTTTTTTAATTAACTGAATGGAAGGAGTTGTAAAAATCAGGAACAATGACTGAGTCAGCAGCCCAGTCAGTTCTTGGTAGCTTACAGGGCTTTACATGAGAGAGAATAAACGTATTTCACTCAGACTGAGACATTTTTATCAATGTAGAGAGAGACTTCAGTGCCTGGACTTGGTATCCTGAAAGACCGTCTGTATGTTATAGAGCAGCTTATTGTTTCAAAGCTCATATCTCATTTGCTTGGTGAATATACATGTGGTTTACAAGCTCTAGCAGAGTCTGTATTTTTTCCCTCCTCCTCCCTCTCTCAACATAGACATACTGAAGTATGAAACTCAGTTTACTGAAGAATCCGCCACTTAGATCCCAACATTTTTGTATCACAAATGGAAACAAGGGATCACTGTTCCTCTATGTGATTAAAAGACAATTTTCTTGAGAAAGGTACTATCACTTTGTGTTGTCAATGCCACTGATGACTGTAGCTTAGTTTATGTATTTACAAAGTGTTTAAATTAGGAAGGAATTCAATTTATTATATCTCTGACCACTGGTAATCACGATCAAGCTCTGGAAAACAAGTTCACTTTATTCCTTGAACAAATTAGACAACATATTAAGAACTGAAATGAAGCCAATTTCCAAAGAAACTCCTTAATTACCCAATAGATCTGGCTTATTCAGCCAAGGTCTCCTATCAAGGAGTGTATTCAGTGTTAAGCATGTTTCTGCTACAGCTAAAATTATATTAAAGAGAATTTAAAATAAGTGAAGATCCAAGATAATACATGACCTGAACATCACCTTAATGAAATACACATAGTAGCTTATGCTCTAGAAATTGTTATCCATAACGTCGAATATCTACCAAGCACACAAAGTAACTTGCAGCAAGCAGCCATTTCTAATGTTTTCTGGTTTAGGATCAGCAGCCACATTTATATCATTGCCTCAGTTGAGAAGCAGAAGGTACTTTGATACCCATATTCTCCGTGAGGCGAGCCATTTCTTCACTCTGTATGAATGCAACAGAGTTCTTGTCAGAATCATTTGTCTGGTTTTCAGTACAAGAGGACATTGATTCAGTGTTGTGCAATTTATCTACGAGGCAGACAAAGCTTTCGATAACGGTTCAAGATGAATGAAGGCAGCTTTTAAGAATGAGTATTTTGGCATATGTTCACAGCATGTGCTATAGTGCCATCAAAAAGAAGGAAGGAAAAAGAAAGGAAAAGAGAAGAGGAACTGAAATGAGGTGAACAGAGATGGTGGGTAAGAGCACACTGCTTCAGCACTGCCACTTCATTTAATTTTCACTGCTATTCAAATAGGCAGCAAAGATGATAAATCCAAAATGCAGATTTAAGCAAGATACACATCTGCCTTAGTTCTCCTGAACACATTCCATCGCACATATTTTGTTTCATTATCTCAAATAAGGTGGGTGCCATCTAAACCCCTCTGCGGCAGCTCAAATTAATACAGCTGAACCTAAAAGGTGTAAAGAAACAGACAGCCCAGCCAATTTTTCCCTCTTGCAAGATGTCTGCCAGCTTGCTAAGAGCCAAAGGAAGCCAGTTAGTAGAGGCAGTGCCTAGCCTAAGACAGTTCAACAGAAAATAACAGACTACACAAGGGGCGGTTTAATTTCAAAAGTGTTTTCAGAAGACCACTTATGGGGTTTTGTTTTCTCCATGTAAATGATAATTTATGATTTAAAGAGTTGTACTGTGCCTTGCTAATGCTTTCTGAAATGCTACTGAATATTTTATCCTATATGTGTTTCTAGTGAAACCTTCTCGTTAATACTGGTTCAGGGCACCTCCGGTTGAAAGCCATTTTTGCACCAAATCCATTTTGTAGCCTTTCAGAGAAAGGGCTGTGAAGTGGTAATTATGAGAGTGGCTCGCCGCCTATTTGTCTTTGAATGCACATGGATTTCCCCAGCTGCTAGATTATCGTGAAATATATTATTATATACTGATTTCTAAGTACACAAGCTAATATTAGCAGCTGCAAATGCTCCAGAGAAATTCTGTGCTTCAAATTTCTGTGAAAGAACTTCAGTTTTAAAACAAGGTGATTTTAAATCTACCTCTGGGATGAAAAGAAGTACTATCAATATTTTGAGTTCAAAAAAAAAAGTTACTCTTTGAATAATGAAACCAGATCAATACTGGGCAATTTGTGTTAGCATACTGATTTAAGGTTGTGAAGATGCCATAGACGGAAAAAGGATATTAGGATAGGGTTTCAGACATTTAGACTTGGTTACTGTAGATACTTAGAGACACACTGTAGCTTAGAGACAAGAAAAACTGGGACATCCCAAGCTAAAAGCTACTCAAAACCAAAAGCCCTCAACAGATCAGTCTTTGCTACACTTACCACAAAGTACCAAGGAAATTTTCCCAGCAGCCTCATGTTCCTTTCAGGAAAAGCACTATTTTCAGCTGAGATTTTTGAACATAGGGAGCAGAAAGGCGAAGACACCATTACAAACAACCTTTAAACCAACATGAATTGTGCTCCTTGAAGTAGTAGTTTGCTAAAAACAAGTCCTTTCGTTCCTTTTCCAAGTGCACTACTGCATACCCATTACAGAGCAAAACCCAGCAGCACACACGGCCTCCCACATAGCAAACCTCCACACACACAGAAGCAGTCATCATCCTGCAGATAATCACCTGGAGAAGGGTCATCTCCGCCAAGGATGCACACCAACACTTCTCCTGCCCCTTCAGACTGCCACCTCCTCCTACCATACTGAGTTGCCTTGAGGGGACAGAGTATCTATCCCACCAACACCCTGCTGCTGAAAGTGACAGTCTTTACCATGCATAAACTTGGCCAAGAGTAGAGGCTGCATTCATAGAAAGTAGCCTGGCTTACTCTGACTGGACATACAGCACCACAGTTAACAGGCTTATACCCACACCGTTTCAACACCTGCTTACCTAAATTAGTACAAAAAATGTTTAGTTAAAACACTGGAAAGACTGTGACCAGCAAAGCCAAGCCAGATACAATCTGGTTCACAATCTGTGTTGTTTTATCTGCTGGGGTCTCTCTGACTGAGGGATGTCAAAATGGGCATTTCCAGGGTCCTCACCGTTTTTCCCTGCAATCACTCTGCTTGCTTTAAGCACAACATGCAGGTGCTCTCAGCCATTCTTCATTCTGAATTGCCCAAGTGGCTGGAAGTCTTAACACCTACAACACTTAATTCACATCTTACCTTCACCATACCCTAGTGTTGCACTCCTGCCTGCTGGCTGCCTGCCTGCTCGTGGCTGACCAGGCAGCTCAGGTACCAGCTCTGGGAAGACTCAGTTGAGTAAACTCTCAGAAAGCTGCATGCCAGCTGACCCAAGATTTTTCTTGGACAGAAGTCAGAAAACCACCCTGCACACTTTCCATCTGATGCACATTAAATGAGCCTTATGATAGCCAAGTACAACAAAGCAACAAACTCCTGCAATATGATAAAAAGGTGGCTATATTTCATTTTCCACAGTAGAGAAGATAAGCGGTACATCCAAACAGAATGAAGGCATATAAGTGTCATGAACACTATCATGCACATCTGCTTCCCTGAACCAGCATGTCTGACAACAGTAAGGAAGATACAGCAAGTGCTGTGTTTCATCCTCAGCAGTGCAGGACATTTTCCAGGGACTCCCGGCAGGCAGACACAGAATAACTGAATGGTTTGGGTTGCAAGGGACCTTACAGCTAATCCAGTTCCCCCTGCCATAGGCAGGGACATCTTCCACTAGACCAGGTTGCTCAAAGCCCCATCCAACCTGGCCTTGAACCCTGCCAGGGATGGGGCATCCACAGCTTTTTTGGGCAACCTCTTCCACTGTCTCAGCACCTTCATAAATGAAGAACTTATTCCTAATGCCTCATCTAAATCTACCATCTTCTAGCTTATATCTATTCTGCCTTGTCCTATCACTACATGCTCTTGTTGCTATGAATAAGGGCATGCCTTGGTTGTTGTCACATGCTGGGCTCCTGCTCCTTCCCCAGTACTGTCAAATGGGCAAAGCAGCACATATTAGGATCCTACACATCCACAGCGCTGTGCGGGCAGACCCTACACACCTTCACTTCCAGGGTTTCTAGGGAAAGTCCAAGGCCACGGCAGACAGCTGATCTGGGAAGCCTGTGCACATATTCATGCAGAGCTGAAGGCTTAGCATCCCCCTTTACATTTTACTTGCTTCTTCCATGGCAAACATCACGTGTGCCAATTCCTCCCTGCTTCCCCTTCTCCCTCACTCAGAATTATTTCCCCCTGAAGGAAAAGCAAGCAAATGAATATGTTAAAAATATCTTCTGTGGTTCTCTAGGAAGCAGTATAGCCGGAGATCAGTATGACCCAAATTTCATAGTAAATGTATGAAATGTAAAGAAACCTACACTACTTAAAATTAACTTCTTTTTCTTCTACCATTGAGAAAAGCTTTAGAGTTCACATTGATATTGAGAGAAAGGAAAGTTAAAAAGCATTCTTTCCAGAATGATAATAGAGGATGAGTCTATATAGCACAACACTGTAATGATCAGTGAAAAAAAGGAAGGCTAATTAGTAAATAAATTGAGCCAGCTACAAATCCTTCACAATAGAAGAGCTGAAGTATTAAAGGCTTACATATACCAGAAATAGTGAAACCACGCACTTAAGATCTTCGTGCGAGATTACAGCACGAAGCCGTATGGGCTAATGCAGGAATGCCAGACAATTTAATTATATTTTCTACTTAAAAATTAAACCATATGTATAGCTCATCAAATCAAGCTTTCTAATATGCTTCTGCTTTTGATATCTAACATCTGTCTGAAAATAAGATTTAATTTTCTCTTATGAAATCTGATTCCACCTCCATGGCCAAACTCAAGCAGCACTGATGGAAAGAAGAGACAGAAAAAGACCAAGTGTTGGGTCATCTGACTTAGCCTTATAGCAGAGTTCTGCTTATAAAATAAAAATGTTAGAATATGACAACTCTTTCTTTATTTCACTGAGTGTACAGAATAGTTCTGTACACAGAAACTTGGTTAAACTCTTCCACAGATCTGAAGTTTTAGAGTTATTTCTTTCTTTTCTGCAGTGGAAGAACGAGACCTTCCCAGTGCCTTGATGCCCACATGCATGTTCACTCAGTGACACCAACTAGGGTTGGACCATCCTACACCCCAGTGAGCAACTTGAGTTCACGCTACCCCTCTTCTGTTTCATTTGAGCTAATGATCTGAATTCAGTCTCACACACCCCGATACAAAATTAATCTTTCTGCCACAGTCAGAACTGTATATACATAAACAAGAAAAAAACTGAAGTGCTCCAAATATAATCTTTGAGGGAGAGCAGCTGATTATATACCCTCATGGCCATGGAACTGCGAACGTGGGAAGCAAATTTCAGCCACTGCTCCAAATCCAGCAGGGCAGGAAATGCATAGGCATACTCATCTTATACATTATATGCTCTGGTTTTAAATCATCAGTTATTGCACAGTATAATTTCTATTTACACTGTGGATCGGAGAAGCCTTTCACTTAAAAAAATCACTCAACATTCACACTGAACTCAACATGGTCCTGCAATAGTTCCAGCAGGTCAGCATTCCCAAGGAAAAATGGTGGAGGTGAAAACTCATTCTGCCAACTATAATTCCAAATCAGAATGAAGAGATCATTATGAATATTCACCCACACTTATACTAATAGCATGTATTTGACTACAAATTTCCTGGTGACGGAAATGCAATACAAAGCAGCAGCAAAATGTCTTGCCCACGCTGCCATCAATTTAGCAGAAGAAAATTAATATACATGCCTCTGGTTCAAGAAAAGTTTCATTGATACACATCAAACAGCAGGATCTAGAGCTGTGTTATATGTTCTTTCAATGATTTCCAAGTAGTGTTTGCTCATTACATTAATTAAAACAGCAGCTCAACCCTTTCAGGGTCAACAGTTTTCTAAAAATTAAACTGCTTTACTTTAGCTTCACCCATCACCAAGACTAGGAAATCATTCTTACACCAGAAGGGGGTTCCTTCTCACCAGGCAATTTACAGGATAATCCTAGATGCCGCAGTGTTTGGAGAAGCCAGCCAGCACAAGGGGCGCATTGTTAGAAGCCCCCTGCTTTGCAGGGGCACTCTGGCTCCCCTTAGGGCAAGGGTTCAAAGGCTTTATACAAAGCAATGGAAGGGGCAAGCTGCTGTTCACCCTCTGCCCTGCTTTTTCTCCTTGCCTGGGGTGCCAGGGCTGGTGACTGGAAGACAGGTTTCAAGGATCAGGTCTCCACCTTGACTTTCTGCACTACTGTGACTCGATAACAAACTCTCCTGAAGGCTGGTGGCAGACAGAGGGCTGGGGTTGTGTTTCCTTCCCTGTCAGGACTAGTCCCATAGAAGCAGAGACGCAGGTAAGCTATTACACAAAAGGGAGTTTTGTTTACACTTGGCATCAGAACTGATACAGAGAATCAAAGGGAGGATCAGCACTGAAGATTCATTTGTATATCAAGGGGAAATCCAGAAGCCATTGAAATTGTTTACAGCAGGTTGAAAGAATAATACTAAGAATAAACATTGCGCTGACAGATATCCAGATGGCATTTGTAGGCAAACCAACGCCTTTAGCCCAGCTAAGTTTCATTAACATTTACATATCATTTCAGAATTTTATTTCTGATATTTAAAAAGCAACAAATTATAAAGGTTTCAGACCAACTGGAGTCATCATGCCACCCTCCTCCCCTGACTGCTTTGTGACTGAACTGAATTCACCCAGCAGAGCAAAAGGGTTCAAGCAACTGCTGCAGGTGACACAGAGGGGAACGGATGAAAAGGTGTAATCCATGGGGGAACTAAAGGATGTTGCTCGTACATCCAAAGACCTTCTCCGTGACAGGGTTTCACAGAGTACCTGCAGTTAATCAGTGCCAAGAACAGGCTACCCAGAAGTTTGAAAAAGCCAACACACAAAACAGTAGGTGAAGGCAGTTTCATCATCTTGTATCCAAACACTTAATTCTTCCTACACAGACTCACTTGGCAACTTCTATTGTCATCTGAAATCCCTGTGTCTAGAATGATGATGGCAAAGCACAGTATGGATGATGCTTGCTGACCGGATATTACAGCAAGTCAGAAGTGAAGTGTCAAGGGCTTGCAGCATCCCACGAAGACCACTCTCTCCTCCCTGAGAATCAGGGCAAAAGTAGTCAGACTTGTTTTAAGACAAAGAGCCACAGAAGTTTAATATATCCATCCACAACTGGTATGAAACAAAAGTTTACCAGACAAACCCTTTTCTTCCCCTTTTGTGATGCCAAAATATCTTTACTGTACCAACACATTGCTGGCCATATCACTGACAGCTTTCTCATACCCTGGGTATGAACAGAGTAAGAACACTTAAGAGTTTTTCAGTCTATCCAACTAAGTCATTCATTTCAGATTGCTGCTGGAGGTTAGAAAGCGTCAAAAAGCAGTGCTGAGTTCTTCACTTTTGTGTAATGGCACTGAAGTTAAAAATAGAGTTATCAAATATTTGTAATCCTTAATCTCCCTTCAAATCAAAGTGATGGTTGGATTTGCTAATGATTAGAGACCTCCAAGAGATTTATTTGTAAATGACTAGCACAGACTCTGCTAAATCCTCCTCTGGTTATTTAGCTAGTTTGGTGACCTGGTAACTATTAAAAACATCAATTTTAATGAGAAAAATACCCAACCACCTCCGGCATCTTATGCCTCTGTAATAGACATTATAAAGGCAAAAAGAACAAGGTGTTGGTTCACACAGCACTGGGGGAGGAAGGCAGACCTTTTCAACAGCAAATGAATTCAATGTTGAGAAGAGGCCTAAATCTTCCATACAGGCAATGTGTTTTGTGGTTCCCTGCACAAGTAATCTGTTGTTACTTATTCTCTTTCCTTCAGTATAGATGGATCCTGTGTAGCAGGGAACAGGGTTTTGGAGAACAGCCCTCATTTTGTTCAGTACAATACAGCCTTCTCTACTCTTATGCTGCCACTTGAACCCTCAAATCGTACATAGTCAAGAGAAGGACAATTCTGAAATGAATAAAGCAAATAACTGATTTTAGTCTCCTTTGGGTGAAATGCCACATCCCGACTTAAAAGCTAATATGAACTTTCATGTACTGTATTCCACACCTGTAGATTATACAAACACCCCCTATGGGTATTTCTTGGCTTTCCAGGAAAAGAGACAGTTGCTAGTGTAGTGAACAGATTTCCCATCAGATGTTTGGTGAAGGTCAGAGAGGAAGGCATTATGTGTCTGCTTGCACATAACTAATTATCATCCACTGCAGACTAATGGATAGCTGCGTTTGTCCAAGGAAAAGGTTTTAGGCTTTATCAGTGACATTTTAGACCACAGCCAAGGAGGGCTTGCTGATCTACCATGACTCACCCAGATTAATATTTCCATTAACAAATTTAGTAATACAGAAAGAAGTATAAAAGTGTCCACAGTAACCCAGGGAAAAAAAATCCCACCAAAAGCCATTTTGGTGAATGCTGATATTTTTATATCACAACACCCAAGAATACAATTCACATACTAAATGTGTTCCACAAAGTTCTGGCAGATCTTTATCCACCAAGGCTCAGAGAAATTCAAGCGCAATTCCCCAAAGATGAAGGAATTCCCGTTCTCATAGTTAGGAGTGAAAGGAGTGGGCTGGAGAGGGAAGTGACTGCAGTTAAAACTGTCAAGGAGTCTCAAGAAATGAATATGCATTGCCTGACCTGAATCTATTCCAGTTTCACATGGTATGAGAACAGAACATTTGTTTTCAGCTGAAGAACAAAAAAATAAATGGGTTTCCATGGCTTTCCTGGGTAAAGCTATATTTGAATTTGTTTTCAGACAGCACTTTAATAGTTTGGTTAATATTAAATAATCCAAAGCACTTCAGGCTGGTAATGGATAAAGTAGGTAGGTTGTTGGCTCACTGAACACTGCTTTCAAGTATTGTACAATAAACAGAGAAAAAAACCCCTAATTTCAAGTGAAGAAAACCATCACCATCAGATCTCTGTTCGTACTTCATTAAACAGGATGTAATTTACTGCTCAATGAGAAAGTTCAGGATGCAGATTCTTGCCATTTGCTGCAAAGCTGGACACTGGTGTGAGAAGCAGGTGTGACAAAACAAAGAACTGGTCAAGCATGCTAAAGCAAGAACGTCCTGTGAACTCCTCCAAAACATCAAAATCTCATTTAAGACGTTTGTCATTTTAAAGTGGTACTTGTCAGGTTTAGGAATCTGAACCCAAATGTGCCCAAGCACAGTACAGGCACATCATGCACCAGTCCCTGAGGAGGATGTGTGACTAACCTACCTTTCAAGGATACCTATGCTGAGCTATGAGACATGGATTGGGACTTCAGATTTCACATATACAGAAAAGGAAACAGTGAGGCTCAAGTATAGCAGGGTCATTACATCTGATGGAAAGAAAGTTCGAAAGCACAGATAATTCTGGGGAGATGATATGAAAAGTAGGCAAAAAACTCTTCACTTTTATTTAAAAAAATTAAAAATCCTAAAATGCAGAACTTGGTTTCTGCTCCTACCTGCCCACCTCTTGAAAAACTGTGTGGATGTCTGACTAGCCTAAGAGACAACCTGCAGAGGTGGGGAAAATTCACTGGAAGGAAGACGACACGGAGGTTGAAGAAGGAAGAAAACTGTACATCAGAACTACTGCTCAGATTAACACCAGTATTTCCAACTTGGATGCATAAGGGCTTAAACCAGTAGGATCCAGTTTTCACAAGTTAACAGCCATGAGCACTCAGACCTTGTCTCTCAAGAGAAGGGAAGAGAGGGGGAGGAGAAATAGCAAGTTAGCCAAGGAAGGCCATCTGCTAAGTGAACCTCAGCTATGAACTCAAGACCTGCCCTTACTAGGCTCAGACATTATTAAGTGTTCAGAAAACACCAACAGCTAAGCAGAAAAATTCCTTTAAATAAAAAAAAAAAAAAGTGAAAAAAACTGAGGCACCTTACTTCAGAATAGTGTTATCATATGCTATAGCAAATTACTGACAAATTAGATACAAAATAAACCTTACAACAAGCTGCAAAATGAGACTATTCTTAGTATTTTTGAAGGCATATGCTCGTCAATTAGGAATAAGTGAACAGTTAAATTATATGCATATGCCAAATTTTCTCCTGGCAGTATTTGTAAAGTTTAGAAAGAACTATTTTGGAGGGATACAAGGAAGAAAATGGAGGGGGAGAAAAAAACCCTCCCACACAGATCCCCAGCTCCCAGAAGAAAGGGAGAAAAAGAGTGAATCTGAACATCAGCTCCAAATTTCATACGAAAACTTAGAAGATAGGGAACTAGAGAACCATGAGAAATTAGACAGCTATAATCCTTACCCTTGCACCTCGTAGTACCCCACAGAACTTCCTTTCCAAAGAAAACAAATTCCACCAGTGTCTGCAGGTGATGGACAAGTTTATTCCTCTCGTCATCTTGCTGCCCAACTCATACCAGCACGTCATAACCCGAAATAGACGTCAGAATAAAACTGTCCCCTTCAAACTAAAGTTTCAGTACCATAGATACAGCTTTTAGTAATAAGCAGGAAATAAGGGAAGGATTTCTGTCCTTACAGGACCAATCTGTAATGTCCTTAACAAATCATACAATTCAATTTGGAAGGGACCTCTGGAGGTCACGAAGTCTAGTCGCCTGCTCAAATCTAGACCTACCTGAAAGGTGGATCCCAGCACCCTGTTCTATCAAGGCCTGAAGGTGTCCAAAGATGGAGACTCCATGGCACCTCCAGCTTTACTCATAACTGGTGGTGACAAAGCTTTTCCTCACTTGTCTTCTCTGGCTGGTGGAAGACTGCCATACCTATGTTTCTCTTCTCCAGGCTGAACAAACATAACTTGCTCTGGCTTTCCTATACATCATGCACTGTAGCCCCCAGCTACACTGGTGACTTTTTGCTGTTGATTACTAATTCCAGATACACTAAGATTTGCAGATTTTAGTGTAAAATCTTCACAGCTACATCAGCTTGCCTGGAGGATCATTTTGAAGTCATCAGTCTTCCTTCTTTGACATCATCTACTTCCCTTTATATAGTATGTTGCTTTATCTCTCAACAACAAGTATGCATAGCTTCATAATTCTATCTATAAGGGGTTAACAAATGCTAAAAGTGAAAGCCAAGCCTCCTCTACCCCAAAATAAATTCCTAATATATTTAACATGAAAAATATCCACACCAGCAACTGTTTGGTTGACTTTTCGCTCAGATTCTGCAGCTTTTGAGATATATTTGCATAGTAGTAGTTTCTAGCTTCTCTTTATTAAGAATGAAAGAAACTTACATTAATAATTCTGTGATTCCAGACACTGTGGTTTTAGACAAAATAACAAATGATACAATTACTGAAGTATGAAAAAAGTTAAATCAAGAGTTGAGAGGAATTCCCTTGATGGTAATGGACACTCCCCTCATTGCTATGAGAATTAAAAAGCAAAAAAGATGCTCCTCTGACATCAAAATCAATAGAAATATTAATGGCCTAAAAAGAACAGGCGCACAGAACAAAAAAGACACTTTCAAAGAGAGATTATAAAATGCTAGTCATGGGAAAACCCTCCTTCCACTCCCATGAGAGCTGCTAATCTCTCATTTACCACTCTCCCTTCCCCCCCATTTTGCAAAATAAATTATGAAGCCAGAAGGAGCCAATGTAATCATTTAAGTCTTATCTCTTTGATAGTACAGGCCAGACAACTGTAATGAATAATTTCTTTTGGGTTAAGGCTTAAGGGCTTTTGCCTTTTCCAAAGAGTAGAAAAAAATTCCTCCATGAATCTTGACTGAAATGATTCCAGGGAAAGGAGTTCTACCTTCAAATTCATACTTTTTCCTCATGCTCATTGCTACCATTTTGTTTACTTTCAATTCTAGTTCTTCTGTGACTTGGTCTGGCAGCTTTAACATTACATAGCTTAATTTCACCTCTCTGATAAGGGAAAGCTCTTGGAGATTACAACTGAATAAAACTAACTTCCCTTCCAAACCCCTAGAGTCTGCAAGCAATATTATTTTCCAGCCTATCGTGTTTATGTGCCTCTTCTAGGAACCTTGTTTTTCCCCCAGTATCTCTTCCACTATGAAAACCAGCCATAAATCACATTCCAGCTTCAGTCACATTAGCCCCAAAGAAAGGAGATTTGGATATGACTCTGGTTTACACACCCATTGACTACATTAGATTCATTAACCATAGAAATCAGACAAAAATATCAGAGTGGACAACCAGCCCTTTTCAGAACTGGTGCTTCTTGAAATAGTATTTCACTAACCTGTAAACTTAATTTATATCCCTGTGTTCCCACATATCTGATTTTTACATGTCTACTGAAATAAATACTGTTTTAACGTAGATCAACATGTAATCTGTTTTTTCTGTCTGACCTTTTATATTTTAATGCTAAAACACATGCATATGAGAAAGAATAGTTATGAATGTAGCCTTATACAATCTCAGTTCTTGATGCACAGGAAGAAAGAGCAGAAGTCCAAAGGGTCCCTCTTCTCTCCCTTTTCTCACTTCCAAAGCAGAATTTTTCGTCTCTAAACCAGTTCTGGCAAATGTCTGACCTGTTCTTCAAAACTTTCAACACAAGTCATTTCTCAAACTGTCAAGGCAATTCATGACAATATACAGCATACTCACATCCAGAAAAATGCTTTGGGATACGTGGAATAACTCATTTAAATCTCCCATGCTAGAACTGTTTCCTTCAGAGGTGCTGTTTTCTAGCTCTTGCTGTAATCCAGATTTTCAGTTGTCTGCATTTTTTTTACGTTCAGTGTCAAAAGTGAACATGCTGCTCAGCTGATGCCAGAACCATATCAACCTAGAAACCCAGCTTCATCTCAGACACTTCACCCCTCCTCTTTCCTGGAGGCAACATGATGACACTGTTGACTCATGTTCAGATTTATAAACAGAAGTAAACTATTACTAAATTTGTTTCCCAATCTAAATATCCAACTGAAAGTAAGATCTTTGATGTCTGTTGCCAGCAATCTGCTTGATGTCCGCCACTTAACCTTCTTCGTGCTCCCATTCTAAAGCAATAATTTTCAACGGCAACCACCAGTAGCTTAGATGGTTGATGTTCAATTGTATCAGAAGGCCACTTCCCTAATAAAGAAATGAAAGGATAGCAGAGTGGTAAATGCAGGCCATAAATACTACTTGCTTGAATCTCAATTCTCTGTACAGGTGAAAGGGAAAGCAAGGTCTCATTTTGGTTACCCAACCACTCTCCCAACTCCATAGCACACACCATAAGGAATCATAGAATAGTTTGAGTTGGAAGGGACCTATGAAGATCAACTAGTCCAATCTCCATCAATGAGCAGGGACATCTTCAACTAGATCAGTTTGCCCAGTACCACATCCATCTTGGCCTTGAATGTCCCGGGGGATGGTGCATCTGTCACCTCTCTGGGAAACCTGCTACAGTATTTTACCACCCTCACTGTAAAGAATTTTTCCTCACATCCATCCTAAATGTCCTCTCTTTTAGTTTAAAACCATATCATAACCCTCCCTCCTCCCCCAACAATCAGGAAACAGGGAAAATGAGCTACTGGTGCACTATTTTTTAAATCAAACTTAACTGTCACATGGAACAGGAAAAGAAACGTGTTCTTTATTTGCCCTATTTTTTAAAGGTTCAGTGAGGTGGAACATCTTAGAGAACTGGAATAGAATTAGGAAAGCAGCACCAGCAATGATCACTAAGATGTACAATCACACTGTTCAGCTGCACAGAGATTTCTGTCTTTGTAGCAATACAGAAATAGACTATAAGAACGCAGCAGGGAAAGACTCAGGCTACAACCCTCTAAAATATTCCTGAGTTTAGACAGCTTGTGTTCCTTGTATATAAACCCAACTGTTTTCATCACACACACACGCTCCCCATGTTTAGAAATGCTTGCAAGTAATATGCATTCCAAAACTGCCCTGGATTAGAACATTTGATAGAACAAATGATGTTTGCATCAAATAGCACTATAATAGTTTTCCAAATGCAATGGTGACATGCAAAAGGACACTGCAAGATGGGCAGTGAATTGAGGAAAAATCAAAAGCATTTTAAATATGTGAAGTAATGGGTAGGAAAGTGTCCTGGGTTCAGCAGTAGCAGTCGTTTTTCTCCTTCTTGGTATATTACGCATATGTAAGTGCCAGTACCTGAAGTTCCAATAGTTCTGACTGATAGCAAATGAAAATGCCTTTACTAGTCACCTCTTAAGATAGACTCAAAAGTTCTGACATAAGCTTTGAATTCCTCAAAGTAAATTAGTCAAAGAAAACAAAGCAGCTTCTGTTGAATATCCTTTCTGAAAGGTGTCAGGCAACAGATTTTTTTTTTTTCCCCTCCTAAGGAAAGAAGTCCCAAGAAGCATAAAGAATACGTAAGAGTTTACAGAAATAAACACTGAAGTAACACCATAAAAGGCAGAAATGAGCCATAAAATTAACAACTACAAAATGTGACATCCTTATGATGCCTCCAAAGTAGTGATTAATATTTTCCTTGCTCATAGACTGGTACAAGTTCTGGAAGCAGCTATATGGCAGGCTACAGCATTCATTCTGGAAAGAAATAAAAAGACCTGGATTTCTCTTTCAAAAGCAGTAAACTAGAGTACTGTGAAGGAGTTTAACTGAGCAAACTCCTGCAGTTTTTACAGGAGTGAAAACGCCATCCTTAACCCAACTTGAATCGTGAAAGCTGCTTTCAAGTATTAGCAGTTAGACAGTGCTAGTCCTCTGGAATTTAGGAAAGGACATAATCCAAGAAACAGTTCTGGTCGATTTCTGAATCACTAATTCATAGAATCATAGAATAGTTAGGGTTGGAAAGGACCTTAAAATCATCCAGTTCCAATCCCCCTGCCATGGGCACGGACACCACACTAAACAGTGTCACCCAAGGCTCTGTCCAACCTGGCCTTCAACACCCCCATGGATGAAGCATTCACAA
Source organism: Psilopsiagon aymara (assembly GCA_024733675.1). NCBI lineage: Eukaryota > Metazoa > Chordata > Aves > Psittaciformes > Psittacidae > Psilopsiagon > Psilopsiagon aymara. The sequence continues at coordinate 12,191 of JANRGW010026217.1, read as the reverse complement.
CTTCCCTGTGCAACCCCTTCCAGTGCCTCACCACCCTTACACTAAAGAATTTCTTCCTCATATCCAATCCAAACTTCCCTTGTTTAAGTCTGAACCCGTTACCCCTTGTCCTATCACTACAGTCCCTAATGAAGAGTCCGTCCCCAGCATCCCTATAGGCCCCCTTCATATACTGGAAGGCTGCTATGAGGTCTCCATGCAGCCTTCTCTTTTCCAGGCTGAGCAGCCTCAACTTTCTCGTCCTATTTTCATACAGGAGGTGCTCCAGTCCCATGATCATCCTCGTAACTTCTGCACCCTTCATAATGAATTTTCCTGAAAAACATGTTTAGATGTTTGCTTCATGGCATTTTCTGGCTACACTGAAAACTAATTGCCAGTATGTGACATGACATTTGCTTCATGACATCTGTTTCAGAACTGGTGGGGAGATTGCATATGCAACGTTTTGCCTTATTTTGATAGGTACTGTATACTTTATCTGAAACAGACTCTCATTCTCCCTACAGTCCTACTCATCAGGGTTGTAACACTGCTACTGCTAAAATCACCTGCAGGCAGAAGTCACTGTGCCAGGCAGAGACCTGTGCATTCAGTTTGGTACTGATCTGACCACTTAGTTCCCAGTGGCCTGTATGGCTCCTCAGGTAACATTACCTGTGCAGTTACAGCCACCCCCTTCGTCATTCCTGCATATTTGTCCTTGCAGAAATTTAGAGAGGCCTCCATTAGAGGCTCTTAGTTTATATGCTAGGAATATTTAGTCCGGGAGGTACCTCTTTGCTCCCTGCAACAGCTTTTTTCCAGTGTGGGAGGTATGTTGGTGATGTGGTTGGAGAACCAGGCCATGAATGGAGCATGAGGTGCTCTGGAGACTCTTGCCTCCTTTGGCACTGGAGCTGGGGATAGTTGTTCAAGCAAGGTTTCTGAACCAGAGCCTGGGTTATAACATCACGAAGGTTTTGTGTGGGTGATGCAAAGCCACTAATGTTTTCTTATCTGTCACTACCATAAACTGCCTGTAAAGTGCCAGTAGAGCTTAAAATCTGATCCCCAGTGTCTTTACTGATGTTGTTAATGAGGTTACCAATTAATGGCACCTAATGGCCTGTTGTAGCAGTGGTTTTGGTGACAGAGACAGCTGTCCTCTGGGAACTGTGCTGAGACTGTGAACTCATTTTGTATAAGCAAGTGAACAGCTGTTGCAGCAGCATCGATGGGAGGGATTAGGTCACTCACTTCATCTCCCTTCCACCCCAGGGCTATTCCTTGCAGTAGGCAGCAGGTGGAAGGAGTATGCATCTTTAAGGGACAAAAGCCTTTGCTGGAGTGGCACCAAGAGCTCTAGACACAAAGCCACTATGTCCCATTAGCAGTCTGCTGATCCATCCTGTTCCCCTGGCTTTCTGAAGTATTTTACCAATTAATTAAGACTTTGAAGCAATTTAGTATTTGTTTAGAAGTTCTGTCACTGAGATGTGCTGATCTATGGTGTCGTATCCTCTTAGCATCCAATTGCAGTATGTATGTCACTCTTGGCACATGCGTATCATGTCATTTATTGGAAAAGCTCCCTCTGCATCAGAGGCTTGTGAGAATTTGGAATATAATTTTAAAACATACATTTAATTTCTCAGGCAGCACTTTGGGGTGCTGAGTTCTCATTATTTAAGCTTCACTTTAGTCTTAGGTTACTTTTGGCATACAGTAGTTGCATTTCATCAGTCTGAAAAAAGGTGGCATTATAGATCTACATTGCGTTCCCCTAGTGCTTGAATACCTGTAAAGTATAACACACTTTGTGTAATTGTTCATTTTTGGAACATGACAGGAATGTTAAGTGTTAACATTTAGGCAGCAGCTTGCCCATTTCTTTTTTGCTGAACTGATGACAATACCAGATTTTATAACTTAGAAAAAAAGCCAAAACATACTAAACAGGACTGCCCTAGGAGTCATACCATTCATTTTAAAAGCCTCTATAGACAAAAATGTTTGAAGAGAATTAGTTGTTTTGTCCTGGTAACCTGATTTGGGAAAAATAAATCTTTTCATGCTCACCAAATTACTATACAGATACAGAGAGCTGTCTGTTCTGAGATGAAAGTAAACCTGAGTTTTGTATGTATCCTCATTGCTAGGAACTTTCAGAAGCAAAGTTTCTGAGTGTTGAACTGTCAAGAGTGGGGAGCTGAAGTTCCTTCTCTTCAAAGTGGTCACCATGAGTAGCTGATCCTTGAAAAACCTTTGCAGTAACTGTTTACAGGTTGCCAGATACAATTATTTGATAAAATGCATGGAGAGTAGAAAAACATGAAGTGTTTAAGGGAAATATCATTTCAGTATTTGTACACTCTGTGGTCACTTGTGCTTCGCGGAGTTGTCATCCTTCCATTATTTGGCTTAGCTCTGTGGTGTATTTACAATTTTTTGAGCAACTGAAGAGATCTGTACACAGAAAGATTACCACCAGCCTCAGAATCACATCTTTGAAGTTCTGTTGGTGTTTCTCGAGAGAAATCCTATTTTATAGCTATCCTAATACTTACCTCTATGTTCAGTTTTACTTTCAGTAAAAGAATAACTTCACTTTAATGGGATGAATTTTCACACACTTTCATCGTTTTTCATGGTTAAGCTTGAAGTTCTTGGCAGTTATTTAAGCTTAAACCTGCAATTTCTTAGAATTCACACAATTACAGAAGTCTGGTAGAAGTTCCCCATACCTAGATGAATCATCTAATGAGTCATCAAGAAGGAATAAACACATTAAAACTTTGATCATGAATGTGAGCTCAAACAAAAACTTCGGTTAAATTTGGCAGTTACACTCCTTCCCTCTTCAGGTGCCCTTAATATCCTCCTGGGCTTATTAGCTCTTAGCTACTTAACTGGAGTTTGAAGTGGGTGAGTGAAATGTGCTGGAGATATCCAGAACTGTGGTGAGTGTTTAAAAACAAAAAATAGACTGCAAAGTCAAAACTTAATTGCTTCTAATAGAAAACTAACCCACTGGAAAAGAGGCAGCGTCCTACAGGGAACACGGTTACAGTCTGGTTGTCAAAAAAAGAGGAGTAGTTACTGCTTTTAGAATGCAGACTTCTGAATAAACTATTGTAAAATGGTCTAAGATCAGAAAGAATTTTTTTAGAATTATAAATTCTTTGATAAGTTACAGTTCAATTTAATAAAAATATGCAGTTTGCTAAATGATTTTTTTTGTTGTTCTTGTTAGAAGTTGACCAGAATTGTTCACCTTTGACATGTAACTGCCATTTCCCTACTGGTGTTATATGTGCTCTTAATCTCTCTGTCCAATTCTAGCTTTGGTTCGATTGGAATTGTCCCATACTCTTCACAAATATAATGCCTGGGTTAATTGTTCCTGTGTTAAATATGCCAACTCAACATATTTTGTAGACAGCATACAGCATTAATTTGTATTCTTTATCAAAAAATAAAGAAAAGAAAAAAGGCCAGCTGTAACCAGACTGCATCTAATGGGAGAAGCATTGTCTATTGTTTTAACAGGCTGAGGAGGCAGGTATTTGCTGGAGGGAGAGGCCGGCAGAGGGAGTAATGTGGTCTCCATGTAAGAACAGGTTTTTGTTTGGTTTCTTTCTGCTCTTCCCAATCATACCAGGGCCATTTGTGTCCCTGAGCATATTCCTCATTGGTTTGGGTAATGCTCACCACAGTGTGCATGTGTAAAAATTCTTATCTTGTTGTCCTGCTAAGGAAGCTATGGCTACATTCTCAGTGGCATTTAAGTTTGAACAATGAGTGTGCCTTTGAAACAAAGCTCCTGACCGTGATCACTGTGCTTCATTTCACACTGCAGTGTTTTTTCAGTGCATAAACCAGATTTCTTCCAGTGAAAGAAAAGTAACATTTGTTCCAGGCCTGCACTTATTGGGTTGCAACCAGAAGTGGGTGTCTAGTGCAGGGGATCAGGTTAGAGCTAGCCTGAAATAAACATGGTGTGGATTCATCTCCTTGGTGTCAACTGCTATGCTCTACAGGGCTGGTGCTCTTTTGGTGCCCTGTTTACTCAAGGAGGTACAACTCATGGTATTTGGTTAGCTTGCAGCAACAAAGTTCACAAAAAATAAAATGTGACGTGTCTTGTGACCATTGTTGTTCATAATGGTTGTAAAAATGTTTAAACACTTAAGGAAAAATATAATCAGATTTTAGTGGGCTGAGGAGAAAGAGCATTCAGGCCTCAGTTAAGAAGTAGCTCTTAACTATAATGAGTAAACTGAAACAAGGGCTCTACCTGTCCTGTGTTCCAAAATGGGGTCTTCTCTGCCATTCCTTCAGGGCTCTGAGTGCAGTTGATTTTAAGGCAGCGTTTTGAAATTGCTTCTTGCTTCCAATGTCCAAGTTTAGTTTCAGCAGGAAACGTAAGAGTCAGTCATCCACACTTCTGAAGAAAGATGAAAAAGAAAAGTTTCTGCCTTTCTCCAGTATGGAAAGAGCTTTAAATACATTTCTCAGAGAACACTGGCCAGGTTATTATTCTGTTCGTGCTAAAGTGGCCTCTGAAGATACCTTTGAAGATATCTTGTCTGTCATGAAATAACCTTCAGTCCCATTTTACTACACTTAAAAGAAAGGTGGCAGACCTTCCCTATGCAGTTTGACAAGTTGGATTTCACAGCCCATTCTGTCCAATTGCTCGATCTTAATTTAATAGGGCTAGTGATTCACAGCAGATGGTTACCTCACCTGAAAGGACCCATTAGGATTGTCCTTTTGGGTAGGATCTTTTATTCTTATAATGGCACTCAGCATTCACCATTGTTGTTTATGGACAGAGGTTTGGCTTTGGTGCTTTCCCAACATCTGGACTGGTCCAAGAGATGAAGAGGAAGGGGACTTCTGCTCTGTATTGATTTGGCCTCTAGCTTTTTTTAGGTCTCTTGGACTCTTCTATCAAGACAGTTAGAGGACTTTTCTCACCTACAGCTTTCCTAACATCCCCAAACTTCGTTGCTTAGTTTTAGTCTCTTATATCAAATGAGATATTGATTTGCCATTTTACTTCACTTTATTCTCTTTATTTTCATGATATATTTCCACAATTAGTTAGATTTGTTGCTGCCATATCCTAACTTACTGGTTTAGTCCTTGTAGGATTTATTGTTCTAAATGTTCCAGAGAGGGGACTTAGCTGGAAATGGTTCTGGTGTGTGTAGATTAAGATATCTGCCTTGATATAACTGATTTTTCCTGTCTCCATCTGCTGGTAAAAGATGAGATTTGCTGTACAAACATATAATGAGGAACAGAAACTATAAATTTCAAATAATAAATATCCCTTTCACTGTTACAGACAGTTTCCATTAGGAACTGGATAGAAAAGATCAATTTATTTGTTTTTAGGCTGCTTAACAGTAGCTATCAAACACTAATAGCTTTTGATCTGTTTTAGATTTGGATTTATACTGCATTGACAGGAATGAGTTTGTTATTCAAATGGATGTGCTGATAACCTGGGAATTCAAATCGGTGCACTGATGAAACCAGATTTGCTCATTTCTATGGGAGTAAGAGACACTCTGAAATGGTCATCCCTCTTTTTGATTATTAATATTTTTACAGTTACTTAGAAGGCAGATAATGGAAATAATGTATAACCAGATTTTTAATCTGATCATTGATTTTGACTTATTTCTGCAGAGAGGTATAAAAAGCTCAAGTTGCATATAAATTACCATTGGTTTCTCCTAGCAGTTACTATACATAATTTTCCTATGTTGAATCCAAAGAGAGTAAAACACCTACATACAATCACATTAGGAGCTCATGAGGTATAAACTAACAAGGAGGGGGTTTGTGTGCAAAATGTTTTGTTCATTCAGAGCACAATGTTTCAGTCAGCAAAAGACTTGACTTCCTATCCAGGAGAATTGCCTCATCAAGACTGCAGTAGGTGACACTAGTCAGCAAAGGTGTGGTGACACAAATATGCTTTAAGTCTGTTGTTGTCTGAACTGGTTGTACAAGAAAGTTCTTATACTCCATATTTTTGCATTAGAAGCAATCTTACATTTGTATGTGATTTATGTTATGTAATGAAATATTTAAATTGATTGTTATTTCTGTCTACTCCTAATGTTTTGTGGCTTTGAAGCTTTTACAACAAAGGATTTTATATATTACATTTTCCATATAGGGCTGATAAGGAAATGATGCATTGATTTATTTGTATTCTAAGAACGTAGGAAGTTGTCTGAATAAACATAAAACCAGGAGTACACAGGATGCCCTGCAATACAAAGGGTGAAATTAAATAACTACTCACTGGTAGAGATTGAAACCATCCCAGCAGCTGTAAGGATGAATTGTGTTTTGACAGTGCCTGTCATTCTTCTGGCCAGAGCGGATCAGTGACAACTGGTTTAGGGTGGGGTCATATCTCAACGACAGCTGAAATGAGCAGCACGAAGCTTAGTCTAGAAGATTTAAGAGTGTAGGTCCAGTTTTTGAAGTGAAACATTCAGTGAGGCTTCCGTTCCTAAGTCACTCTTGAACAGGAGGCTTGGACTCCTGCCATGATGAATTAAAATCCTAAAAATACCTCAGTGATTTATAAATATCCTTCTTGCTATTCCGGAGTTGATAGTGCCCAAGTCACTTTGAAAGTGGCATTTAAGCTTCTCAGTCCTAGAGTTATCAAGAAGGAACTCAGTTAGTATCTAGTCTGTCCAAGACAGGATTTACTGAAACTGTTCCTGACAGATATTTGCCTAACCTGGTCTCAAAATCCTCCTGTGACATACATCCCACAGCATCCCCAGGCAAACTGTTAATGTACTTCACTATCCACATGAATACTAAGTTTTTCCTAATGTCTAATGTAAATCTCCCATGCTGTGGTTTAAGCTTATAACTTGTCCTGTCCCTTGTGGACATTTCATAGCCTTTCAGACATCTGAATAGCATTATCATGTATTCCCTCATTTGTCTCTTTTTAGCCTTAGTTGAGGCTAAAAAAAGTCCCCTTAGGCACTGTGAAAATTTTTACCCAAAGCCAGCTTATAAAGTAGAGCTGCTTTGTTAATGTCTTTATCAAATAGCAATTTCAGGATAAAAGTGTAGTGTAATAGCATATGGCAGGAAAGCTTGATACAACTGTGTCCACTTCAAAGACTTTAAGATTTAAATGGAGATTTGACATTGTATCATTTGCCCAGCTTTTTCTTATTGGGATGTCAGTACTAGGATATCAGAAGTCTCGGTGCATAGCTACCTTATTCGCATTACTCAGATGGTGTGTTGCTTCTGCAGCTGAGGCTTACATCTCTGTGCAGCACTGTAAGTTGGCAGATGGGCTGAACAGCTTACTCACAGCAACTCAGCACCTTCTGCAGCACTGCAAGCTTTCTGAAACGAGGTCTACCTTATTGCCTTGTGCAGCACCAGACAGAACGAAGCTTGTCCTAGTCATGTCCAGGCACCACCAGATAAAGTTATGACAAAGTTACAAGCACTGATGTTAAATAATAGTACTATCTTCCCCAAAACCAGTTTGCAGTCTGTGTAAACCATTTGTTTTCACTACCCTTTTTGACTGACAAGATTTGGAAAGTTTATATTCTTTTCCTGGCACTTCAGTTAGGAGGCATGACAGAGACTTTGTACAGATTTTTCTGCCTGGTATTTTTAGAAGTAGTAGCAATGTTTTCTGTTTTATTCAGCTAGATGGAGAAATACATCTTCAAGAGCAGCCCAGCATCATGCCTACCTGCCTTTGGGTATCAGTGTTTGGGGAGGGAGGTAGGAGGACCAGCAAAAGAGTGTGTTCTACACTATGGCCACCAAGAGCAGCAAAATGAGTTAAATTTTTCAGTTTCTTCTCTGAATGTATTCCTAATGTTTGCATGTGTCAGCTCTGCTGAGGTGATACCTCAGGTTTTAAATTAATATTGTTGTAATGTATTTCTCTTTAATTAAAAAAGAGAGCTCCCTCCTAGGAAATTTCCTAAAACAAAACTCATTAGTAATAAACAGATTAAATCTTTATCAGTTAATCAACACTATAAACTTCTGAGTGTTTGGAGAGTGATGTGAGATAACACTGTTGTCATAATAGGAGTGTTTGAAATCATTAGGGATCCCACCGTGCTGTTTGGGTGCTGAGAAAATAATGATTGAAGATGGGCCCCCTTACAGAGCTCACATGTGAATTACTCTGAAGATTAAAGCTGCAAAGATCTGGATTTTATGTTGGACCCACCTCTAAGGCAATTTTTGTTAATAGTGGGAGTAGTGGTGGACCATGCCAAGCAAATTCTTAATGATGCCGGTACCAGAACCTGTCACAACGCTACAGAATTTTTTGAGCTGGTTAGTGAAATTTTAGAGACTTCATGGGATGGGAGCTTTGCCACCTTTTCAGAGCAACTGTTCCCAGGTGATCTCTCTGAGGCTTTGACCTGTGGTGGGGACTGCACTGCAAGTTCCTTGTCTTCTGCCACTCTGAATCCTCCACACTGTCACTTCTGTCAGGACTGTGGCAGTCCTCTCATCATACATGTGCAGGAGTTCTGCTGATCCCTGCCTCTTAGGGATAAAAAGCACAATGGCTGTGCAGATGGAAGGAACCATGTAGCTTTGGGCAGGGAACCTCTCTGAAGAGTTTGGACATACTGGAGCAGGACAGGACAAAACTTGTCTGGCTGGTAGTGTATCAAAACCTCCTAACTCAATATCATTTGGAGTCCTGCACATTGAAGAAGTTGTGCTACAAAGGCACTGACATTTTCTCCATCACTGCTGGGAATGTGTCGGAGCTTCTCTGTGTCACCCCGAGGGGTTCTTTGGAGTCATTTGGATTATTTAGGTTCTTTGTATGAACTCTATGAAAAATAAAAGTAAGTGAGCTGGAATAAAAATAGGGGCAGTAAGAAAAATCATGCTTGTCCACATCCAGCAAACTGACTGGAATGAGTTAGCAAGAAGTTATGAGCAGAGGGATGGCAACTGGGAGTCACACATAATTATTGACTCTTAATTTTTCATCTTTTGCCTTTATTTGGTCATTGCAGCAATAACTATGTGTGTTTTGTCACAAAAGGATCAATGTAAATCAGTTTTTTTTTCTGGCATGAATTACAGCAGCAGTAATGGCATCAAAAGTGTTTAGTTTGGAGAGCCCTGATTGCTTAAAATACACATGAAGGTCAGGTGACACTGCTGCCTCCAGACGTCTAAATTAAAATCCTGTGTTGGAGTACAAGTAAATTGGCCGTTCTTATTTTGTTCTTTATACTCTTAGATTGTGTTACAAAATACAGCCTGCTTGATAGATGCCTGCTTGGGGGAAAAAAAGTCCCAGTTCATGCCCCTTCATTAGAATTGAATCCATAGACAGTTGTAAAGAAAACAAACAAAATCCCTCCTTTGCATGGTCCTATTTAAAAGACAAGAACTGAATTGCACTGATTGATTTCAGTGACACTGGGGACTGTTTCTGTTTAGAACTCTAGCTACTGTAGCACTATCACTCTTGAAAATCCGATGGTAGGGGTCCTCAGTTTTCTGTTACTTGTTCCAACCAGACATCTGTGTGCAAAAATCGTAATTTTAAAAACATCCCTTTCTTCATATTGTGATATGTCTTCATGTGGTATGTTTTCTAGCAGGTTTTGCAGAGGCAAATTGTTTGTAGCAACTTCTTTTGTATTCATAATTACAGTCAGCTCTGTCACCTGTGAATTAAAACCTTTTATTAAATACCTTTATGAAATGCTAGGTTCAGATTTACTGGGAGGGGAATGAAGCAATAAAAGAGCTGTTGCATTGTTATTAAGAGCTGCATAATGCATTTCTGTGCCATGTATTTGGGACTGCTTCTGCCTTTGAATCTTGTTTGTGCATTTGAGGAAAGAAGCACAATAGTTTCTGTTTTCTTTTTTAAATACTGGAGTGAAAGATTACTTTCTATCAAGAGGCCAAATGCCCTGGTTTGTCAAAACGAGCTGATTGAAAGGGTCCGTATCATCCTTCTGACCATATGGCTTTCCTACACTACTGTTTCTGCCATTCACAGAGTGGGTGACCTTCAGATCTCAGTGGAAGGGTCTTTTACTCCCCGCTAAAAAGTGAAAACACATCCCGTGATTATCATAATTTATCTATTCATCCTGTCCTCCTTACTTTTCTCTTTTTATTTCTTTTCAGGATGGAGTAGGTGTAGATGAGAAGCTGTCTTTACGACGGGTAGCTGTCGTAGAAGATTTCTTTGACATTATCTATTCCATGCATGTTGAAACTGGGCCTAATGGAGAACAAATCAGGAAACATGCTGGACAAAAGAGAACGTATAAAGCAGTAAGTAAACCAACTAAAAGTGAACATCACTTCTAAAAGCATGAACTATTTGGGCTTAGTCATATGGCATGTGGCTTTTGTGTTTCCAGCTGGATTAGTACTGTAACCCTCACCCTCAAATTTATTTCAGAGATCTTTCAATAATGCATGAAAACATGCAGTTTAGAAATCACAGTTTATGTCTAATAAGGGCTGAATATGTTGACTTCAATAGAGATTTTATCATTGGTACAAGCAGAGAATTTATCCTTTTTGTGATGGTTTGACGATTTCTCTAATAACTGAATTAATAGTTATTAAATTGATGAAGTCTTACAGAAGACTTAAGAAGTATTGCCAGCTTTGCTAAATGAAGTGCTGTGCTTCAGCAGATGAATGAATTTGCCTTATAGTTTATTGCTGCAGACTATTTGTACTTAATGGTTTAATGGTATGAAAACCAGCTAGTAGGTACAATGAAAGAAGTATTATGGGCAGCTCTCACACCTGTATAAACCAGCGGAGTAGAGAGAAATTATTTTTTCCAAGATTTTTAATTGCATGTTTTTGCTTGACCTAACCAGTTTAGCCTTAGGACAGCTGTAAATAGGTTTGTGGTTAGTGGCGCAAATAGAGCACTTCCTTTTCTTATGGAGAACTAATGAAATGTTTACTGCACTTTCCCAAGGTGCTTAAAGTGTATGTGCTTGCCTGGATTTGGATGGCCAAACATTCATGCGCAGTGCTGTGATAGTACCAAGTGCTCAGTAGTTAATCCTGACTCCGTGCCCAGCTGTTTCCAGCTGCTGAAGCACTGGGATCTCCCCGAGGACAGCAGGGCAAGGGCTCCAAGCCAGGCCTCATCTCAGAGCCCTGACCAGGGTGCGGGGCATCAGAGGCATCTCTCCCCATGGCCCCAGTGGGATGAAGGTGGCGTGGGGCTGTACACAGGGCCCTGAGGTGACCTGTTGTCCTCAATGCAATGTTCTTCAAATTAAAAACAACCTGCAGTTGTGTCAGTGTTTTTTCATTAGAGATCACCCAAATGTGAGGAAACTCCAGGTTACTGATATTCACATCTTCAATTTTAGCTGTAAAAGCTATTTTTCCATTACTGTATTTTTCAGGTATATAACTGCTTTAAACTAGATGTGTTGGGGGAGGGGAGTGTCATTCCGTCCAAACACACCCAGTCAGTTGCCAGCACCTATAATAAATGCTCAGAGCAATGTAGAGATATTCCAGCAGCTCCAGCCAAAGAGCCGGCTTCATTTGGAGCTCGGCTCAGATGCCTCTATACAAGCGCCCATAGCATGGGAACAAACAACAGGTATTAGAGATGTGTGCATGTCTACGGGGGTATGATATCATAGGCATCACAGAAACATGGTGGGATGGCTCCTATGACTGGTGTGTTGGAAATGGAAGGTTACAGGCTCTTTAGGAAAGACAGGCTCAGCAGACGGGGAGGGAGAGATGCTATTTATGTTAGTGATAGGCTGGAGGGTATGGAGCTCTGTCTGAGGGCAGGTGAGCAGTCAATAGACAGTTTGGGGGTCAGGGTTAAAGGGAGAGCAGTGATGGGAGACATTACTGTGGGGATCTGGTATGCCCCTTGGAATATTGTGTGCAGTTCTGGTGTCCTCAACATAAAAGGAACATGGAACTGTTGGAACAAGTCCAGAGGAGGGCCACGAGGATAATCAGGGGACCAGAGCACCTCCTGTATGAAGACAGGGTGAGAAAGTTGGGGCTGTTCAACCTGGAGAAGAGAAGGCTGCGTGAAGACCTCACAGCAGCCTTCCAGTATCTGAAGGGGGCCTATAGGGATGCTGGGGAGGGACTCTTCGTTAGGGACTGTAGTGATAGGA
>JANRGW010026216.1:0-11228 GCA_024733675.1 Psilopsiagon aymara | reverse complement strand
ATCCCATGGAACCTTACTGAGCAGGCTCCTGAAGAGGCCAATGTCTGCTCTCTTGAAGTCCAGGGCAGTGAGCTTGCACGCTCTTCTCACTGTCCTGAGGATCTCAAATTCGACCATCTCATGATCACTGCAATCAAGGCTGCTCTGGAGCGTCACATTTCCAACCATCCCTTCCCTGTTGGTGAGCAGGAGGTCAAGCACGGCACCTCTCCTTGTCGGCTCCTCTATTACTTGCAAAAGGAAGCTGTCTTCCACACAATCGAGGAACCTCCTGGATTGCTTGTGCTGGGCCATGCTGTCCTTCCATCAGATATCAGGATGGTTGAAGTCCTCCATGAGGACAAAGGCCTGCAAGTGTGAGGCTGTTCCTGTCTTTGTGTAGAGTGCTTCATCTTCAGAGTCCTCCTGATCAGGCAGCCTGTAACAGATCCCCACAGTGATGTCCCTCATCGCTGTCTTCCCTTTAACCCTAACCCACAAACTCTCTGTTTACTGCTCACCTGTCCCCAGAGACAGTTCCATACTCTCCAGCCTATCCCTAACATAAATAGCAACTCCCCCTCCCTGCCCTGTCTTTCCTGAAGAGCCTATAACCTTCCTTTCCAACACTGCAGCCATAAGAGCCATCCCACTGTGTTTCTGTGATGCCAGTGGCATTATATCCCTGTAGATGTGCACACATCTCTAATTCCTCTTGTTTATTCCCCATACTGTGGGTGTTTGTATAAAGGCAACTTTGTGTTGCAACTTTCTGTAACCCCATATTCATCTTTTTGTCAATATATTTCAAGGTCTTGCCCTGAAGACAAAAAACATTCAGTCTCTTGAGTAAGGGTTCTTTTATGGTTTATTCTAAAAATAAAAAGTTGTTTGCTGTTAGCCATTTGAAGTGTTTGATGAAAATAACCCAGGAATTGGGAGTTTAGTGCCTGTTTTATAGGGAAAAAAAATATCACTTGGCGGAATATGAGTTCTTAGTTTTGAAAATGTTCTTTTTTGAAACACTTTTTTTTGAAATCTCACCAACTCTTCAGAAATAAATATGTTTTAACCCACATTTATCATGTTGGAAAAACATTCTCTAAATGTCGAAGTAGTGAACATTGCTTATGTGTGAGCTCAACACAGGAGTTACAGGAGAGTAGTTCAGGATGAAGACAGTATTTCTTTGTGTGCTAATTCCAAAGCCTTCCTTTGAAGGAGCTGGCACAGGAAGGAGGATGTCCTTACATTTTGATGATAAATAATAAATAGTTAAATGTTTCTGATGTAACATTTTTATGGGGAAGGGAAGGAAGGTTAATGAGGGAATAAAACCCTAATTGCTCAGTTGGATTATACCTCTGCACTTCTAGCTTGTAGATGGGTATTCAGCTGCTTAAAGCAGCATGCTACAGTGGAAGAGATCTACTTAATAACAGTGCCATCATGGTTCACGGGGGCTTCTTAATTCTTTAGTTCATAGGTAGCTTTTAAACTTCAATCTGGACTCTGTCTGCTCAGTCTAAAAATGAAAGGTTTATCAGAGAAAGATGGGGGTCTCAATGTTAGAAGGAGTATGCATGCTGTTATATGGAAACAAAGCTCCCTCCTGCCATTTCTGGAATCAGCTTTCACCTGGACATCCTGTTACTTGCAACTGAACTGCTGTGACACTATCTCCATGGATGTGCTTCACAAATATGCCTCCCTTCACACCCCTGCCTCAGTCTCTCCCCACGGGAGGGGAGCCCAGGTTAGGGCACATGGATATTTGATGTCAGTTCTGTGATGCAGTGCAGTGCACTTACAAAATCCTTTCTACTGCAAAACCACCCGGCCATTCTGAATGTTGACCTGTTGTGCTCATGCTAGTGCCAAAATTAAAATGATCTTTTATTTGCAGATACCAACAGAGATTCTAGTGTGCAGGGTAACACTGCATCCCTGGTGCCCCTTTGCTGTGGTTTCAGTGTATGTATTTGTACTTAGCACTTTGAAGTTTCTTAGTAGAGAGACCTCCGGTATATTTGTTAATCAGATTATGTTTGTTCCACAGCTGTGCCTCCCAGTACTAAAACCAGTCTGCTTTGTTACTGGGGTAGTTTGCTTCAGCTGCACACTGGCAAGCATTGAGCCTAGCAAGCGTCTGACTTCCCAGGAAAAATGCTCCTTAAGGTGGCAAGAATAGTGAAAGATTTCCAGTTCCTACCACCTTTGCAAGTGACTTTCTGCAGCCACAAAGTGCTGTTACTCTGTGTTTGTGTTTCATAAATAGTTATAAATCCTGAAGCAGCCTGTTGGTAGTATGCAGTATCCTCACAAGAGTTTTTGTGGTGAGACTTTATCCTATTACTGTTCTGAACTATGTGCATATAGCTATGAAAGGACTTAAGGAACTGATCTGGTATGGTACGAAAATTCCTCAGGCATACCCTCCCAGACTGCAACATTCTTTTTTACAGCAGATGTGACTACAATCCTTGCTTGAGTATAAAACTCAAGTTAGTGTTTGCATGGTCTTAGTGTGCTCCTTCCCATGTGGGCTCTGTGTTCTGTTCTATATTCTGTCAGAGATGGGGTATCAGAGGCACTGGATATCTGTATGGCCATTCTGACTGCTTTTCAGTGTATGGTATTGTTAACATTGGCTTCATGTCATTGCATTATAATGTAATTTGCCTGAACTAGATGGTGTTCTGTGTGGGTGTGAAACTGGGAGCTGTGGGCTGATTTAGGCTTTCAAAAAAATTCTACTTTTTAACCTAGAATGTGGGTATCTTAAACGCTTGGAGCAGCATTCCTGCCATGTGGTAAGCCTTCCTTTAATGCACTGTGCTTGAACAGGAGGGAGTTTTGAGCTGAGCAATTTCTGTCCTAGTTCCATTTTGATTGAACCAGCAGAACTACCTGAATTGAAAAAAAGCGTGTGCTCATAGTTTTACCCGTACACAAGAGCACTGACTGTGTTCTGTTTCTGTGTTTTCTTGGTTTAGAGATCACAAGGAACATCTCCATGAAGAACTTGAACATGAAGACCCTGTATGTTCATGTTACACCCACTACAGCTGAATATTGAGAATTCCATTTTGATGAATAAGACCATGTAGACTTTTTTCCTCAAAAACTGAAGGCGGATTAAATGAGTAGGCTTTTAGATTAACATCCAAGTTGTGTATGGTACTTTCAACATCTCAAGTTCCACACAGGTTGTTATCTACAAGTGCATGTCTAATACGCTGCTCTTTGGTTTCAAATACAATGTATTTTCATTATGTTATGATACTGTAAAAGCTGTTCAGAAAAATGTCAGAACTACTTAACCTTAGATATCTATGCAGTAATTTGCCTGAAAGAAATGGGACTAGTACCTCAGTGATGCTGTTCTCTGACTATCCTTTATGCAGAGGGCATCTTTCCTTTTCTAAGCTGTGGGTTACCTACCCACAGGCTCTATGAGATACATATCTCATGTGACAAATAGCTTTGAAACTTATTTGTTACCCTCTTTTGTTCATTCATACTAGCCAGATTTTCATGAAGTGTGTGGCTGTTGGTTTAAAATACTCCCTAATTTCAACACCTGAAACAATAAATTTGCTTCATCTCCAACTTGTTTCCCTGACTTCAAAGTACTTTTGCTTCCTTACATTTTCTAAAGAAGATAAGGCTTGGCACAGTATAGATCAGGAAAACCTGCAGAAGCTTGAAATCTGAAAATGTCCAGACTGAATGCCAATGACTGGATTGCGACACTGACAGATTTGGGGGGTTTTATTTGTTTAGGGTTTGGGGGGTGGGTTATTCACTTTTTTTTCAGATTTAAAACCAGTTTTAGTTTTAAGTTAGTGTTGGGGGTTTTGGTTTTTATAACGGTCAGTACAACTTGCCAAACGTTTTACTGTTAACTGTGCATCTGTAGGCAAGTAAAGGAAGAGGTCACCTTTTTCAGTTTGAGGATGGTTTTTGACTCGTTACCTTAAACTAGAAACTTAAGCACACTAAAGTTTCGCTGCATTTCAAGAGTGCTGTTAATCAGTGCTGGATCTTACAGTGTGCTGAACTGGAGAAGGTACTCGTGCACACAGCTGCCTTTGCTGCTGGGCCATGGTCACCATCCTGATAGCAAGATGATGTACCCTGAGAACAAGTATTTAGCAGCTGTTCGGTAAGAACAGCAAAGTCTTGCTGAGTGTGTTTTTCCATTGCTGTATGTTTTTTCATCTTTACTCTGAATATGAACCAAAGCTTTTTTGTGATAACACTGGGTTAGTGGGAATAACTATAAATAATATGTTCTGTGTAACTACTATATAGCTCCAGTGGACCACAGCAAAACTGTAAGTACTCATTTGAAGTAAATCGAGTCTCTGGCATTCAGCTTACAGAAAATTATTTTTTATCAGTATTAAAAATGTCAGTGCCTGAACCTACCCAATCACTGACCTGTTCAGTTTAATGGAAATGGGACATTGCCCTCTACCTTCTCCTGTAAGTCAGCTTGCTTATCTTCTTATTGACATAGTGACATGGAAATCAATTTGTATTGGCGCTTTTTTTGTCACATTTACAATGTTCAGGTTATGTCTGCTGTGAAGGTAAGATTGCTGCTGTTCCTAAGCTGAATGCCTTTGCTTTATTACTTATGGAGAATAAATGAAATTGGCAAATGATTGCAGTATAACCTTGTAAATAATGAGACCCTGTAAGGGATAATGTATTTTTAAAGAGTTATGTGGAGTTTAGCATTTTGTGTATGTGTGTTTTTATTTCTTAAAGAGTGCTGCAAGTTCCATGCAAGGACTGGATTAGATCTGTAAAACACATATGCATGTTTTACAGGGAATTAAAATCACAGCCAAGATTTATGAATTCACTCTGAACTGCAAACAGAAAAAGGTAATAATCTTCAGCAGAACCCTTTTTCTTTCTCAAATAGATTTATAACTGCTTAATGTAAAAAAATAAGCTGCTGTTAAGAGCAGAAGTGCTTCTTGTGACTTAGTGCAATAATCTCACATTTCACATGTGGCAGGAGTTGAATTGGGTTCCCTGGATTTTCTTTAAGTGACTGCTTAATGCTGAAAATGAAAACTGGCCTTTCCCTTGATTTGATACCTAAGCTTCCTCTGTGAAGGTGTTCTGCAGAACAGCACTACCTGGAATGCGCTGTTAAAAGAGGCAAAGGCACTCTGATAAAAAGTACAGTCAGAGGGAAAGGATTTATATTATTCACTCACAGGAAAGGAGTGACGGAAAAGTGTTGCTGATATAATTCTCTATGTCTCCCTTAGTTCTTCAGGCCCTATGCAATCAAATAAGACAAAGTTATCAAAGAAAGCACTTTAGTTTTGTAGACCTGAAATTAGCCTGGTGAGTTTGTGCATGAGGCCGCATGAAGGCTGTTGTACGAGCAGAGCTACCTGTTACCTGCTTCTCAGAGAGTGGTTATGGAATAATAAAGTTTTTACTGTACTCTGAAGAGTGACCTGAAAACCAGAGGGAGGCATGCTGTTGTTTCAAGGAAAGGAGATGCTAATGGACTTCCAAGTCAAAGTGAAGCATAGGGTGGGTTGTTAGTTTGTTTTTTGTTGTTTCTTGGGTTTTTTTTTTTATCCAATTTTCACCACAACTTCATGTGCAAACAGGGGGCTGGAGGAATGCTTTCCTGTGGGTTTCTGGTCTTAGCACAGAAAAATGAGACAAAACACGACCAGAAAGACAGTGGAATGTTGAACTGCTTTTGGAGTCTCCACAGTGTGGGTAGGGTATGCTTGTAACCTAACACTTGTGCAGGGACACCACCTTAATGAAGGGAGGGCCCCTACCTGGCTAGGGATCTCTTCTAGGTTTTCTTGATGTTATATTGCTGCATTTCCTTCATTTTGGTAAAATACAAATACATATTCCTGTGCTTGAGCTGGAAATGAATGGAAGCATGCTTTGAGCAGCGTAAGAACGTAATCCCACTCCCATGGTGAAAGTCTCATTCCAAGTAGCAGTGTGGCACAAAGGACACTCTTCCAAAGGGAGACAAAACTCTTTTTCTTGTCAAAGCGTATGTTCAGCGATCCCTACATCTGTTTTTAGAGAAGCTGACCCAAGAAATCCTTCAGTAAGATTTGTTTTTCCTTTTCCCAAACTGGGCTTGAGCTTAAAAATGGGAAGAGGAATTCTTTTTTCAAGGGAATTTTCCTGTAGGGCATGCAGTGTAAACAAACAAGTTGAAGCTGTTGTCTCTTCATGTGGCTTGATTGTGCTTTTTTTCTAAGGTATTATTTAGAGAGAGGTGGCTGTTGTATGGGCAGTCACCCTACCTCTTTCTTTCCAGGGTGATGGACTTAATTTCCATGATCAGAAATCATATGTGGTGCTCAGTGGTGATTTCCTTGCCCTGCTTCACCTCAGTGTCTTTTCTTCATGGCACATACTTTTCATCCTTCCTTCCTCCTTCTTCCTTTTCCTTTGTCTATTTTGTTGTTGTTGCTGTTAATTTCTCAGCTGTGGCTTTCTCTCCACATTCACATACTCCTCATAGGTTGTGGTGACTGGAACAGAAACCAAAGTGTGCCCTTGCACTCTCCAGGCTGGTCACATCACAAGGATGGAAATGCCCATAAGTGCTATTTCTGTCTTCGGCAGTATTGGTAAAACCTGGCAGAGGGGAATATTGAATATGCTTAGGACAGGTGATGGAAGGAGACTAGAGTTCATCTGAGGACACTGCTGAAAATGCTTCTGGGCCAGTTAACTTGACATCAACCTTTTACATAAGTATGTAATTTAAAAAGCAGTTTTGTTACAGAACTAAAGTTTAATTTTGCTTTCAGGTGCTGCTCTGTTGGTTGGCTGTGATCTCTTACCTCTAAAATACACTGACAGTGAACGTTAGGAACAAGTTGTGACATGTTTGGGTGAACTTGTGCTTTCTCTACCTTCCTTCTGCACATCCATTTTTAGTATTATTATTACGGCTAATGTCATTGCTTGAGAGAATTTCTCATGGGATCTTCAAGTGGGGGTGTTTCTTACTAATTTTTTTGAGTTTTTTAATGCACACGTGTAACCTTATCTAGGTTGGACTTACCGTATCTTGACCTGATGTGGTACTCTTCAGGATTTATCTACATCAATTAGCTTCCCTCTTAAATAGCTTGTTCAACGAATTAGGTCCCAGAACACTGTTGCCTGTCTCAGCATAAGGAAAAGCACTACCTAGGCGTTCAGGGCTGAGTTACAGAATTCACTGTGCTCTGGAGGTTATGTTCTTGGATTTGTCTGCAGTCTGCTGGCCTCACGCTGTTTCATCTTGCCTGACAGCAGGCTCACTGAAATGTGGGCAGCATCCAGCGACCTGTAAGGGCTGGACTTTCTGAACCATCTTTTTGCTGTCACAGAGCTGTAGGAATGGTACAAACCAGATCTGTTGTTAGAGCTGTATCTAGAAACTGTGGTGCCACAGCTTAAAAGAAACAGACATCTTTCCTCCGCCCCTTTAACCCCTGCTATTTCCCCTCTTTGTCTCAAGCAACAGCCCCTTGAATCTGTGGAGGTTGGGTTGGGCTCAAAGTGATTTATCTGTCCCATTTCTACCAGATAGGAATTGAGCTACAGATCCTAATTGGCACTCTTGACAGTGCATGTAGCAGAAGGGGCTGACCTTGATCAAGACCAGTGCGAGGATGACATGCTTGTTGGTCTTAGCAAGAGACACCAGTGAAGCTGTGCGGACAGCAGAGCAACATGGTTGTCTGTTGCCCACCAGTCCTGTTTCCTTCTTTCCTCAGAATAAGTCAATATAATGGTGGGTCAGCCTAGCTATAAACCATAGTGGTTTTATTTCCTTTTTCAGTTTTATTTTCCTTTTTCAGTACTGCAGTCAAAACCTTGCATTTCTGGTTTGCTTCCATGCAGTAAAAAAGTATTGACTGTTGGTATCCTTCTGCTAGTAACTTCCTTCCAGAGAGAAGAGTCGTTTTAAGGAGAGACAAAATAAATTGGTTTCTCTTCATCCTGTTGTAAGCTGAATAGCAGCTGATCAGCTGAATGGCCCTTTGCAACTCAGGATCTCTGTTTTTCCTGTTGGTAAAGGTGGAGCTTGGGTATCCCTGTTACCACTGGGTAAGCACAAAGCAATCACTGAGTACGTCAAACCATTGTTTTGCTCTTTATCTGATTTCTTACAGGATAGACTCCACACTGAAGAAACAGATTGGAAAAAGAATGTGTGCAACCACCTAACAAAAGGTGAACTTCAAAACTGTCTCAACTAGTTTCCTTTAATGTCTTTCTTTCACAGAGTGAGCAGCACAGTGTCATCCCCGCACAGAAGCAGCTTTACAGCACGAGCGCTGCTTGATGAGTTAATTTTACTCTCACTGTGCTGTGAATGGTGGTTCACTGGGCTTGGGGGAGGGTGTGTCTTCAATCATCTAATGTTTTCTCCACTTAAAATGTTTATGTAGCAAATAGAATCATAGCTTCTATGTAACTGAGGTGGGAAGAAGGTTCCTATTTCGGTATGTCTGGGTATTTCAGTTCATTTCTAGTCTCTCTGCACAAAGTTCTAATCAGAGGTCACAGAGCTCCTCAGAAGACTTCGAAGGATCCTTGTAGATGCAATTAGAATAAAATTGCCCCTAAAGAGATTATACTTTTTGTAAGACTTTGGTCAGAGATAAGGCAGTTCTGTATACACTGTCCTGAATTTGCAATGTGTTCCAGTTCTCTTGAGTGTTCAAAACAGTGCAGCTGAAATCTCCCAAATAAGCAAAACGCACCCTGGCATGTAATAGTTGCTATATTTGCTCTTGTACGACAGCTGGACAGCTATGCATAAGGTACCGCTGTGAAATATCTTTTGTAGTACACCTGAAGGACAAATTCCCTTTAACTTTCAAGTCAGCAATTTTGCAAAGCTGAAGACTTTCAAAACTTAAGAGCCTGTGTTCTGTGATTGATAGTGCTGGCAGACCCTGAAATCATGGTATCTTTGGTACTTGCATTGCTTATGGATAGCATATGCCAAGTATTGCAAGTGGGAGGAGGTGGAATAGAAGCAGGATGACATATTTAAGGAGATCTTATACTGCAAATCCTGCTTATGGACATGGTGTAGTCCAGACAAGGATGAAGGATCCTGAATAATCCTGAAGATAAGGTAATGTAAGATGAAAAAGAATAGTTGCTTACTGTGTCAACTGAACAAGCCAAAGAAGAGGCTTATGCTCTTAGAAACCAAGAGCTTTACAGTTGGTGAGGGAGTTGCAATGGATTAGTAATTAAACATGAACTAATAACTTCGTTCTCTTGCCAAACAACATAAAAACAAAAAAACCCAAGTACTGGGCTGTGTAAACAAGATTATCTGGAGGAAGATGAAGTAATCTTTCTACTCAAATACTGATAAGGCTCCAGTCACAGCACTGTGTCTGATTTTGGGAACTATGCTGTGATGAAGATGTTGACCATTTAGAGGGAAGCTCGTGCAGACAAGCAAGAATAAGGTCTGGGAAACATTACCTGTAGGAAAGGTTGGAAGAATTGGCGTGTTTAGTCTACAGCAGAGAAGACTGAGGGTGAGATATGTTAAGTCTTCCAATAAATAAACAATAATTGCAAAGAGAATAGTCATGAACTAGTTTTCAAGAGGCTTGCAGTTAGATCAGGTAAAAATTTAGGTCACATATGAGGAGAATGCCACATTTGCAGTGCCTGATTCCATGGTGTGGGGCTGCACATGGTGAGTGGAGAATCCTCTTGCAGAGAAGGGTGTTGGCTTTGTGACTGCCATGAATTTTCAGATAATGTGCAACACTTGAGGCTCAATTAGAAGTGCAAGATGGGCGATGCATAAAAAGAAAAGTCTTTGCAGATAGAGAAGCTTCTTTGTTTCAAAAGTGGTTATGGAACTGAGGAAAGATCTTTGTGAATGCTTTCTTTTTTCTTTTGCGTTGGTCAAAATGTAGCTTTTTTGCTCAAAAGGTTCTAATACACAGATCTCATTAGAGACTATTTTGTTCTTACGCTGCTTCCCTATTAGAAGTACGCTAGGATGGTGCTGGTTTGGTGGTGGACTTGGCAGTGCTGGGTTAATTGTTGGCCTCGATCTTAAATGTCTTTCTCAACCTAAATGATTCTATAGCTCTGTGAAGATCCTGACTATAGAATAATCTATCCCTAGAATGGGTGGCCTAGGAAGGTGACAAGGTTTTCATCAAGCATAGGTTTAAGAAGGGATTATGAGAAGGTGTCCAAGGAATAGCTTGCATCTGCATTGTTCTTCGTGGAGCTGGGGGTAAACTGGAAACAACCTCAAAGCCTTTTCTGATCCTGTTTTCACATTTATTTTGGTCACCTAAGGGAAAAAATGAGTTTTTAAAAAATTGACTGATTTCAGCCTGTCATTATCTACTGTCGTGGTTTAAGCCCAGCTATAACTCATGTAGTTGCTCTCTCACTCCTCCCCCTTCTTCCCCCCCTGCTCCCTTAGGGATGGGGAGGAGAATCGAAAGAATGTAACTCCCACTGGTTGAGATAAGAACAGTCCCATAACTGAGGTATAACACAAACCACTGCTGCTGCCACCAATAATAATAATGGCAAGGGAAGTAACAAGGGAAGAAAAAACAACCGCTCACCACCCACTGACTGAGCCATGAGCTAACTCTTCTGGGTTCTTTACTCCAGTTTTTACATCCTGGGCATGACGTGCTGTGGTATGGAATACCTCTTTGGTCAGTCTGGGTCAGGTGTCCTGTCTCTGCTTCCTCCCGGCTTCGCCTCCTCCCTGGCAGAGCATGAGACTCAGAAAGTCCTTGATCAGACCAAACATTACTGAGCAGCAACTGAAAACATCGGTGTTATCAGCGCTGTTCCCAGGCTGAAAGTCAAAATCACAGCGCTGCACCAGCTACTAAGAAGGAGAAAAATGACTGCTACTGCTGAAGCCAGGACAGCTACTTGTGAAAACTACTGTGAAGGGATGATAATCAACTGTTCAGTAGTTTGAAACAGAAGACGTACCTTTGGTGACTATAATAATGTGTCCATCATTCCAACTTCTAAACACTTGAATCCTTATTCATAGAATCATAGAATAGTTAGGGTTGGAAAGATGACCCAGTTCCTATCTCCCTGCCATGGGCAGGGACACCTCACACTAAACCATGGCACCCAAGGCTCTGTCCAACCCGGCCTTCAACACCACCAGCGATGGAGCATTCACAACTTCCCTGGGCAACCCATTC